>DWMG01004944.1:0-10550 GCA_018244855.1 Elbella merops | reverse complement strand
AGGTAAAAGTATCCCTAATACAAGAATAATGCCCTAAAAAGCTAAGCCGAACAATAATTGTTAAGATAAGGATAAACAATACGGGTGCCCAATACTTTTGCTCGTGGCTGTAGAATATTAGGTACTGACACTTTATTACCTACGATACTCTCAAAGTTATATGACAAATAGTACTCACTTATTCTACAATTAAAACAAGTCATTGATTTCTTCTTCTTTGCGTATCGACTCTGGTAAATTATATTATTAAGGACCAAA
Source organism: Elbella merops (assembly GCA_018244855.1). NCBI lineage: Eukaryota > Metazoa > Arthropoda > Insecta > Lepidoptera > Hesperiidae > Elbella > Elbella merops. The sequence goes on along the minus strand of DWMG01004944.1, from coordinate 10,292 downwards.
ACTCGGCCAACAATACAGCCTCGTCACTGGCCTTGTAAAGGTCGTCATTGATGAAATCTTTGGTAACTTTATCAATGAAGAACTTTACGAACACTCTATTTTGCTATTATATAGACGTTTTTGTTTCAAAATATACGCGAATTGATTATGATTATTTTTATTCCTAATACTTCCAAGCATTTAAAAATCACCGAGCCGAAAAATCAACGAGTAACAGTTTTATCGATCTGAAATTAAAGTCACTCTCCCGAACCTGCCAAGCAGACGTATAACACAGATGAAAGCAAAGGATCAAAGAAATGCACATTAAACAATTGGTATTTGTTTCTTTGAAAAATGTTTGTTGCATTTGGATGTTATAAAATGTTCAATCTCGTAAATTGAAACGATATAAAATAGTGAAGTCACGGTAAAGTTACGTTAGCGCTTCTACGTACTAACACTGTTTACTTAAATTAACTACAAACTCAGCGACACAAGGCGAGATGTACACATATACTTTTACGGCTCGAACCAATTCTACGAAATGTTCATACCGGACGTGTCTAGAATTATTATACGACCGCTACCAATAACATTGTGTTAAGATTGCTGAATAAGCCTTTAGGCTGTACTATTGCAAGCAAGAATGTATATACGAGTACAAAAGCGTCACTGCGTTCAGTAGGGCTTTAGCTTGTTACAGACATTTAATTGCATGCGTCAATCTAAGGCTGAATTAAAATGAGAACCTTTACTTTTCGTGGCTTTTTATACTCCATTTAGGTCGTAAATGAAGTAGCCAACACGCATACAGACATGAGCTAGTTTGAGTCGCGCTTCCCATAAGTCATGCGGCGCGACCAATAAGTCTCTCGCGAGGCGACCTAGAATAGGCGCAATAAAATTTGAAATACGATGAAGCAAATAGAGCTTGCGAGCTCTTACATACTCCGGGCAGTACGTCAGCGTATTTGTAGGAGACAGTCACGTCAGCGATATTTCACGGTGACAAAACCAGTGACTCCCCCCTTTGGTCGGCGTGACGTGGGACAGCGGCACCCAAACTGACCGATATGTACATGAGCATAGATTGTCTAGTTTAGGTTTAGACGGCAGTGTATGTGTGGTGAACCGAAACGTTTTTGTAAATATGATATTATGATAATAGCAGGATTAGCTACAAGAAAAAACGACAAATGAAACCTAGGCAAAAAGTTCCAGCACTTTCGTATATAATGGTCTTGATTGATGCAAAGGGGCTTGAGAGAACACAATGTAAATTAATACCGATATAAAAGTTATCAAAACATATTCCTCTAATTGGTTAAGACGTTTTATATGGCGGAAACATGTGTATACGTTTGCATTATTTTATCTGCCCTACGGAAACACACACAGACAAGTAGTCGTCGACACAAGCTACGTCATGAATGACATTACACCTCTTACCCTCCTTTTATAATGTATAATTATCTATAACTCGATTATAAAATAGTCACGAGAATAAACTTTACATGGAAATATGTTTTTGTCTTTTCGTATGGTCATCCAAGGGGCAAACTCATGCAAAAAGTGTAAAACAGATTTTAAGGAATTAGACACACCTAATGATAGCTTATTATGAGAGTGAAAATACTGAGTATTATTTACGCGGGAAAATTGGTGATTTCCAGGAAACGGCGAAGGAACTAAGGATACAGAGTACAGGTGCAACTTCCAGTTAATGCTCAAGAAAAAGGATTTTCGACTTTCACTTATTAAATATATACATAATATGTATATACAAACTGATAAAGCGCTTTGTAAAGATAAATATAAAAATTAGTTGCTTGTAGCAATACTAACATACACGAAATATGAACTTTTCATGTCACTGACATAGATTCAAAGGACACAATGCAAGTAAAGTTGAGTCACACTGCACGGACGATTGGCCACATTTTTAGTCGATGCTTTTTGACTACGTTAACAGCCATGTAAAAGGAACAAAGAAAAGGTGACCAAAAAGTTAGCTCTAACAATTATTTTTACTTTATAAATCCATTATAACCTCAACGTACGCAAGGATAGACATGAAAGTTGACATGTTTATTGTCTACATTATATCAACAAATAATATTAACATGCTTCTAAGATTTAATTAAATTTTCTGTTTAAACAGTCGGTACACTTTTGTATTGCATTATCTTTGACTATTAACAAACTACCAAACATTAATAATTAATGTTAAACAGATATTCGATCTTTGGGTCATACATATAGTTTTTCATAATCAGAGGATTAGGGCTATTATGGATGTAGGGCTAACTAAGAGTAGTTAACTAACCGAAAAAAATAATTAAAAGGTAGGTACCCTATAAAACCATAATTATTCCGTCACAGAGATAAAAAAGGTACCTATAAATTTACATCTTGTTTTTTTATTTGATAAATTAGTGGAGTATAATTTGTATGTTTAGTGCGTGCAATTATGAGCGGTAACAATTATTTGAAAAGAATTTTTATTCACATTTAGAAGTGTACTTCTACTCAAGCCGTACTTTATCTTAATAATAGCTATTAAGGTAATTATTCACTAGTACGTACTATTTATTAATCAATTTATAAAATAAAAAAATCACATATTTGCTACCATGAAATACATAACGATACATAACGCAAACGAAATGTGGTCGGGATTCACACAGCTATTTTAAAATTCGAACATTTCTGCGTAATAACGTGCGACGGAGAGCAGCACATACTCTTGATTAGTTGAGCGAGAGGAACACAAAATTCGTATTGTTTTAATCTATACCTATGAAATGATGGGAATGGATTGAGAAAGGACAATTGTTTTAAAAAGAAAACATTACTATTTAATTACAGAAATAAATAAATAGGTATTATGGCTGATTTAACCTCTTATTTTTGACATGAAGCATTTAACCAATGAGTAAAAGTCTTGCTAATTGTATTAATAAGTAATTTATTTATTTGAATGAATTACTTAAACTGTCTCAATAGTGAAAAACCTGTTTCTATTGATTTTAATAGGTCGACCTGGACCATGCTAAACTGATTGAGTATGGTTTTGTGGAGTTAAGCAATTATTAAAGCTAAAAATATCAATATATGTATGTTATATAACAAGTGTTATGGCTTATCACTGTGGATTGATATTGCCAACAACTGATTATTACAATATGTCATCCAACTTACATTAACTACCTTACACTTACACTATTTACAACCTTACACTATTTGATTGGAAGGCTATAAAATGGTAGACAACAGATCACAACAAGCATAGTGATGCAGGAAGTATTATAATATTTTTAAACTGTAGGACTGAGGTAACTGATAGATAAAGATTAACAATATAATAATATAATATATAATCATATACCTAATTAGTTTGACAAATATAATAACATGGTATACTAATATAATACACAATTGTCAAGATAATATGCAAATTATGTTGTTGAATAATAGACTTACAAGAATTAGAACACCACAATTCAACAATGAAACAGTTAAATACCTGAGTGCTTCATAAAAATAATGAGAGTTATATGAGTAAATAAAAATAATATAAACTTTGCTAGCACAGCAGTGTATGGCTTTAACACTCCTTATTCTGAGAGTTAACCAATATACAACTGTGGAACAATAAAAAGTTTGATAATGATGGTATGACATAAAATTGAATTTTAGATATTAATTTTGGTGTAAAACTTAAATTAAAGTTCTTACATTATGCATTCACTAATAGAAGTGATAACATGGTGGTAAATTGCTAGTGACAATGATCCCAGCTGTCGTGCTGGGGATCTAGCTAAAGATGTCAGACCAGGGCAGACACATGTGATAAAAAGTTATGTTAATTATAAATTTGTTATAAGTGATGAAAAAAGAAGTGTAGACATCAATATACATTAAGGATGTCTACGCTTTCTCAAAATAATGGTAGTATGTGTAAAAATGATAGTTTAAATTAATAGTAGGTACCTGTACAGTGAAATTTTAAATGTAATACAGATAAATTCAAGCAAATGTGTCTTCCTGTAATTAATTGTTTTCTTTTAAATACAACATGGTTTATGCTGAGTACATTTATCTTAAAATAAGTTATAAAATACATTATGCGATAAAATATTATTTTATATTGCAGGAGTTAGGTATTTTATATCAGGATTTTACTTACAAATATCGTCATCCAACATTTTATTATTGTAACACTATGCTTATAGGAATTTTGAAATATACACAAAAACAATGTACCTACCTATCTTTAGCGTAAAAATGTTTAATATTACGTCTTTTATTAATATTCGGTAGATTTTATTCTGACAGGACCGAAATTTTATATTTTTAAAACACGAATCGTAACTTCCACACTATAATGTGATTTTTGAAGACAACTTAATAAACTTTAATATATTGCAAGTGCAATAAAACAAACCTTTAACTTATAAAATAAAATTTTGTTTTCTTTAAGCTTACCTATTTCAATGGTTAAGGATTGTTTCTATGTGAGTTTAATTGTTTTTCAATTGAGAAGTCTGTTTATTATTAAGTTAATATTAGAATTTGGAAAAGTTAGTATAAAACATTCGACGATTGTCAAAACGCATAGCAGTCTTGGACGGTGCACGTCGCGCGATTAGGCCTACAGCTAGTCAACAAAACGCATCACCGCGCCCACTTATGCGTTTGTAAAGCTCATTTTACTGATTATTTTAATAACATAATAATAAAAAATTACAATACCTTATCAACAGCCCTCAATCCACGTCCACCCAGTAAATCCAAATCGGTCAACACAAATTTACACAGATTTCTGATCAACACACATGCACATCCGATTAGCTCAATAATTCGATTATCCCTTGTGTTTATTATTTTGGATATAAATTTTATTGTTCAATATCGACGTACTCACGTCACTGCACTTCACACACGACGCGCTTTCAGTATGCGGTAACAATAAAAATCAAAACTGCACGGAAAAGTTATAACACGGATTCCGAATATATGCTCAGTGTTTTTCACGTCTTTTTTTACTATTTACACGTTATATAACGGAGAATATTTCACAAATGAACAAAACTCGCAGATCGGACGACGAAAAATTTGTGCTTCCGTATCCCCTAAACAGCTGTTCTAAAACAGTGACGTCGGAAAATCGATAGCAAGCCGGTGAAGTATTAGATCAACCGTAAATGCACTTCACATAGAATTCTTCACCACACTAATTAGCCAGTTTTAATAGATAATGCACCTCAATAAGAGTCGAAAATAATGAAAATAAAAGGAAATCAGGCACCGTAAAATTAGGGGGCAGTCAAATTAGAGTTACGGATAATGTTTGAATTTAGAGACGAGATAATCACAATTTTTTTGTTTGTGTAGCAGAATGTTTGGAGAGTTCATTCTCAGTGTGTGGAGCACAACGCACGCGGTCGCGCTCGGTCGCGGACTGCGGCGCGGAGCGCGGGCAGGGCGGGGGGCGGGTCGCGGGCGGTCCCGGCGTCGAGCGCGGAATGCTATTGTAGGCGAACTTGCCCGCCACTTTTTTTTCTCAATTCTGGTCAAACAAGTTTTGTATACAACCTGCATTGTAAGGATTCCGCCATTCTTCCAGCGAGGCAACGGTCTCTCTAAACTTAGAACGCCGTGTGGTTTTACTCCAGCTTTGAGCCATTGTTTCGAAAGACCTAGGGAATAACCGAACAATACGAAAAAGCTCCATAAAACGAGCTTTGAAACGACTAGGTACTATTCAAATTCAGGAATATATTTTGACCCGATGAAATGTATTTTCCATACGACGCGAAACTTTTTGAATAAGAATCACGTTAAAAATTCCGATGAACAAAGTAGTTTTATCTTTATTAATTATTACGTCGATAATACGAATATTTGTTACTTACAGCACATATTATTCATTGTATTAATTTGAACTAAAGTCACTTGCATTAAAAATAGTTACCTTCTAATAAGAATTAAAAATAAAAGTATTGATTAAAGTGCACTTACATACAAGACGTACTTATGTACCTGACAAAGTTTATTCTACTTCTTGTACTTCTATCACACTACCCTTATGGTGTAATTTCGGTGGAATCATCGCAATATTGACAAACCAGACTTGAGCCTTCGACTTATATTAAGTGCACTTGAAATAAAAGAAGACCAGATCTCAACGCAATGAAAAGATATAGACGACATACGAGTATAAATGATACAAAAAATAACAATCTATTAACGCTAGGAAATCATTGGAATGACGTCACGGCAAGTTCAGAACTTCAAAGCACCACAAAACCAGTCCAACTAGTATCGCTAGTTTCCGATCATACTGCTGAATGTGAAACAGGCCTTGTCAAAAACTTGCCGTGTTTCGTAAAGTTGGCCCCTTGTTAGCAAGGGGACAGGGCAATCATTAAAGGAATAGAGCTTTTACAGGTGGGTCACTCGGAATTTGATCACTATTTATTATCGTTATTCCTAGTAGTTTGTTCCATTAGTATTTTTGTATCATACATTTGACCAAACTTATTCCATTCACAGCCCACGTTAGACTCATTAAACCCTACTTTTCAGTTTTCTCATGAACACTTTGTGTCCTACTAGGTATATGTCGATACAAACGTTCTAGATGATTAGATCGACTGCCGATCGGGAGGTCCTGGGTTCAAATCCCAGGTCGAGTACGATTAGATTTATCTAATTTAGATTTTCTAGTAGTGACTTAGAGTCTGGATGTGTGCCCGGTGTCTGGCAATAGGCTCACCGCCTATTCCATTGTGGGACTTAAACGTAACTGGTGAAACGTGGGGGTGTATACTACACTCCTCTGCCTACCCCTTCGGCGATTACAGGCGTAATGTTACGTTTAGATGATTAGACTGTCATGAATAACTAAGAATGAATTTCGAGATTACGAGTTTTTCTATCTGTACTGTACATCCTTTGTTTAAAGTTCTACATAAGAAGATGTGAGGACGACAGCAGCTGCAGCGATGGTGATGCTGCAATGGTTACCTCGTAAACAGTCGAGCTCAAAATTTCAAAAGAACGTTTACGTTAATTTAAATCTATTCATTTTTATATCAGATTTATTAACTCCAAATCGATGTTTATTATCGTCAAATGCTTAAGCGACACGAGTTCTGTTAGGTTGTCCAAAATTTCAAGCGCGAAACTCTGTTATTCTAGAATGTCAGAAGTTATCCATAAAGGACGAGTTACGGGCCAGATCAGATATGTGAGTTCGTAGCGACCTGAGCGGAATTCAACATTCAAGGTTACAAGGAGCTTATAAAGTATTTGAACAGCGTTAGCCGAACCGCCAACTCGAATAGAACGCACCGACAGGGACAACGATATACAAACATGGTGCGTGTGAACGAGATATCATGCTATATTTTATTTATTACCATATCAAGTTACGTCGCAGCTCTGCGCGGCGTGCGAGCGGGACAAGTATATTTCTCAGTAGTGTGATGTTTACAACAAGTCTTTTAGGAAACTGAACTTTTAATTAGTTCAATAAAATCGAAGTTTCGACAACGGTACAAGTCTACAGGATATTCCTATGTATTTATCAGCGTAGGCTCGCATCTGTACGTTTTCGGTGCTACATTTATATTTGAAAACATATCTCATTATCTATAAACGACCCACGATGCTAATTAGTAAGGCGTATATATTAGAGAAACATAAAGCGATCAGTAACAATACGCTATTTATCATAAATTCGTGTTAACGTGACATTCTATTTACATTAAAACTTATAAAATATTATGAAACATCTGATTATTCACCATTATTATTACAAATACCTACTTCGTTGTTATACAAAAATAGCAGCATTATAAATTGGCCTATAATCTACAAACGTAACAAAAATTTCCTTGTCAACAGGGAGTAATAATGAACTTATTATCTTTAGTTTCCAGAATACATTGATAACAAATGTAAAAATAAATTTAGACATAAATTTTGGAATTTTATAATAAAATTATTTGTACAATGTAGTCACAATCGAATTAATTCGGACACTATTGGAATAAACAAACGGTTTATTTAAGTACAAAATACATCATAATCACAAAATAAAATATGTTCTATGCTGTAAAGAAATAATGTTGGCTGAATAAGCTTTTATCAGTGACAGAGTGAACGAGCAAACACCAGCAGCGACTACTGCACCCTATGGCATCTGCAACCTACCGACCTACCTGCAATCCTACCGAACACTGTTGCAGGTACTGGACGGTTGACCGATTGTTCAGCTAGCATTAGTTGTTAATAAGATCATTTATGGGTGACAGAGCTGTGACCTGTTTGACTTACTCATTGGCCGAGTGGTTGTAAAGCGCGACTGCTGATCGAGAGGTTTTGGTTTCAGATCCCGGGTCGGGTATTATTGGATTTTCTAAATTGATTTTTTTAACTTTAAAACTATTATGGTGTTCTCTAAAAAGGTAGGTAGGTCTTACTAACAAGCACGTGGAACGGCAACCATTTACTTCGTACTCATGGAAAGAAAGAAAGAAAGAAAGAAAGAAAACTTTTTATTCTATGTACATGGTTCACCTCTCATGGTGCTAGCTTCCAATTTTTTATGACTTGCAGCTAACATTTTAAAAATCCTTTAACATTAAAGGTTCGTTTCGTGCACAGTGAGAGTCAGTGAGTACAAATACTTAATAAAGAAACATCAAATAAACAAAATATAACATTTTACGAATTTTATCTCACAATAATAATGCTTCATGCGTTAGCTATACCTACTCATGTTAATTAACACGAAACACAGCTGTGAGTTAATATGAAGTAAAATTAACATGTACGATACCCATAACTGTGTACTGTAAATTATAGAGTTAATGTTTTAAATTGGTCACATCATAGCCGTGGAAGAAATTTGCAAAGATTTGTTCAGTTTATAACATTTAAGCTAAAATATAAATAAACATTTTATTATTGCTAAGTATTTATAATAGAAACTGGTGTCCGAAAATTAATCCGTTAATATAATTATTTTTCATCGTAATTGTAATATTATCTTTTATTCAACATTATTAGTTATATCATGAACACTATATCTATTGATGATATCTGCACTTGAAAGGTGAAAAGTGCCGGCAAATGATAAAACGAAACAAATTAAAAACATTAAGGAACTACCGCTTGCATACAGATGTCACAAAAATAATAGCGGCTCAAATTACATTGGAAAATATTCAACACTAGCACAGTTGTCGTTGACTTTGTTCAAAACCATTAAGTGAGGAGCCCTTTCAAATCAAACCTGTGTCTGTGAGTGGAGGGTATTCGATAGTTGCGATGGCAAGGGTGGTGTAATAAAACGCAAACGTCACAACGAATGAGCCGCAACCGATACGTAATTACACAGCTTAGTATCGACGCCATTACCGCTGTATTATAATACGCAGTTGTTCAAAAGGACACAAAGCTGCCCATTTTTCCTATTCCTGAGAAATTAATCATATGGGATTCCGCTAGCCAGAAAAGAGTAAGTATCACATACTCAAATAAAAAAGAATGCTGTGCTACTGTTATGGTTTAGACTTTAGCTCTCAATTTCGAGAATCTGGGTTCAAACCTTGTGTGCTCTTCTGACTGTTCAAAGATTCAAGGTTAGATAAACATCGCTTGCTGCAAAGATGAAAGGAAATATCGCGAGAACATGTACCTTACAGCCCGCCATAGTGTTTTCTAAAGCGTGTACAGTCTGCCAATTTATCATTTCCCATGAAAATAGAAAAAGACTAAAGATTTCGAAGCGCTATGGCGATATGATTATCATAAACCTATTTATTTTCCCCGGTTTTATACAAGGATTGTTGGGGATTCAAACAGTACATCTCCAGAGTGGTCATTTGAAATCTGAGCCACTTGGCTGTCGTTAGTTTAGCCCTCTGCTTGGCATTCAGACTCCGTCTTAACATTACCTACCTACGTTCTCTAGAACGGTTAGGTAGTAGCTGACAACACGATCAAAATATCGATATTTGCATCGGTCAAAATTGTTGAGAGATTATACTGTTTGCTTTATTTGATCACTCTTTGCTAATTGAATATAATTTATATCAGTATCATTGGTAGATTCATTAAGTATATGCATCGTCTCATATGTGATCATTAAACGTTTTGCAATAATATTGGTGATATAATTTCACCATATACCTATGTTTTCATTCTTTTTTTTTTTTCTTTTATAGAATAGGGGCCAAACGAGCAAACGGGTCACCTGGTGGTAAGTGACTGCCGTCGCCCATGGACACCTGCAA
>DWMG01004943.1:0-10551 GCA_018244855.1 Elbella merops | reverse complement strand
CCACCAATATGCCTATTATCATACACTTCAAACCGAACACAACATTGGAATTACCCGAGTTGTTCAAAACTGAAGAGAGAGTTATATCTTTTATTTATATCTTTTCAGCTTTATGATATTGTAACTAATTGAAAAATGAGTATTATAACTTAATTCTAATTTTGAATTTCGATCTATCACAAAAGATCGTATCAGTTTAGGGTTAGTTTAATCCCTATAAAACTACGCGCTTTAACGTTATAAATTCAAGTAGTTTATTTGAGTTTGGTGAACAAATGTGTGCCTTATCTGTCTGCTTAATATGCACCCAGAGCCAGCGCCTCCGCGCTTGTATTAAAATGTTTATTTTTAATTACATTTTTATTACTGACGCATCCTATCCAATTACCGAAAACATATTAAACGTGCCAGGATTAAAAATTAAATATATAGGTGTTGATTTTAAACACTGACAACCAAATATTCGAATACCTTATCTTTTGAATTTCTTAATATTCTACATTTTTAAAATTCGAACACAAATAGCAACGTTTTATATTTCTTATTCCTGTATTCTGTTCTTCTCTTTTCGTCTAACTACATAAAATGTTAAAAGTTGATTGTTAAAAGTGGTTGTTGGAATTAAAAAACATGTTACCAGCATTTTTTAACAAATTTATATTTTATTAGATGCACATTAACTTTTATTCATTTATACAAATGTAATTTAAGTCACAATTAAATTTACGCTATAACGAAACCTATCCACAAACAAATAAATCTACTAAATCTGCCAATCTCTTCAGCTAAATACAGGCGTGATATATTATATTAGCTACTAAACCACATGGAGAATTATAGGTACTTATATGTAGATACACATGTACTTATACATTACTCAATTCATTACCGTTCTACCCGCAACGCTTCGAGAAAAAACCCTTTGAAATTCGAGCCGTGAACGAATGGAAATCTGAATTCCCTCCGCTATCACCCGATACGCATACGATATGTGTTATCTGCTAATGCCACTTGGGATACACTAGTGCTTTGTGTTCAAAGGCACCTGTTTTTTGCGTATAAACAGAATCCATTTTCTCTGGTTTCGCTGAAGTGTATTGATATGGGACTCTGTTGCGTGACGTGCGACGCGAGTGCGCCTGGAGCATAACGTATTGTGATAGTAGGAATGGTAAATTATATTGTAATGTATATAGCGAGATGCATACGTGTTTATTGTTCTTGTTTACAAATTGCAATTTATATTTATACCAATATTTACTTTTACGTAACTAATACGTAAACGTTACTAATGAAATGTGGAATTGTACTACACTTCTATGCCTACCCCTTCGGGCATTATAGGGGTGATGTTATGTTTTTTATGTGCTATACCTATTATGAAGGTGTGAAGATGGTCGCGCTAACTAATTACTTTTTAAGTTATTACAGTAACATTAGAATCGGATCTCACAGGAACTAAAGCTTGAAGGTAGACATAAAAAATTGGACAATTATATATATGTATATAATTGTTACAAAAATTGTAATTTGTTTTTGAATGAGATACATTTTGGACCAAACAGTAAGTTAAATATTTGTATGCTACAAAATCTACATTAGTCGATTCGTCCTTATCCTATACATACATAATATTTTATTGGTCTCATTAACTTTAAGCAACTTCTATCAAATGTATTATCATTACATCACCACGCCAGCTTCTCTATGCAGAAGGCAGAGAGCACAGAATGCCAATCAGCCTGAGCATCCTCATATTTACCAATGCTTAATGAGAATAACATACCGTTGCGTTTCGCCCAGCTGTGGGGCGTAGAACATGTCGCAATTAAACATAAAAAGGACCAAAATAATATATCAGTGATATACAGTATAACAATGTTAGCAACAACATACAAATGCACTCGACACTGCGCTGCCATTTATCAGTCAATAAATATGATAAAAAGTATTATTGGGGCGTAAATGTGCCCTCGGGGAGCGGGCGTATGGGATTATTGTTTTTATTTTCATCCTTTATACAAATGTTGCTGTAAACGGGTGTATTTCATGGAAACGACTTCAAATATCAAGATTTATAACGGGTTTGTGTTCTGCCGTAGGCGTAGACGTTACTGGTGCTAGTGTAACTTTATGGGTTATAAACTCGAATTTCGTAGATTGAAAATGTTAGAAAATTGTATCTGGTTTTAAACTATATTTTCTCTTATTTGCACGTCTGTATTTCCAGAAAGGGTAGACAGAGAAGTGTAGTACACTCTCACGATCCATCTGTGAAATAATACGTGCCACTGTAGAATAGAGGATAGGTAAGCCTATTGACCGGCTGATTGCGGTATAGCGCAGCCTAAATAGGCACGGCTAAATGACCTGGCCGCCGACGCGCAGCAGCGTCGGCGGTGCGAAAAGCTGTGCCCTACGATCTCCAACCCGCATGCCCAGCGTGGAGATTACGGGCATAAGCCCCCTTTTGAGGGAGGCCTATGTCTAGCAGTGGACTAAGATAGGCTGATGATGATGATGATGAAGCCTATTGCTATATACCAGGTACAAATTCAAACTTCAAGCTACTACGAGAATTTGTAAGTTATAATAATGAGATAGTTCCCGACAAGAGATTCGAACCCAGAATGTCGTGATCGGCTGTCACGCCTCCAAACACTCCATCAACGAGACTGTCAATAATGTTATCGATAAGAATTTTTCTAATCGTATATGTATAAGGCTAAGGATATATAGGAATGAAACACATTCGAATTTTACTAGAATTAATGAATTAACTGGAATTAATGTAATTTTACTGGAACTAATGGAAACGGAAACTTAACTAAGACTATCACCAACCACAGTTCATGTTGATACACACTTTTTCTAAGAAGATCTATAGTATATGTTAACAGCCTTTTTTCAGCAATATATTAGTAATAAAATAAACAAAATTGCGCAGTATATCAAAATTTCAATCGATGTAGCTACACCTTTAAAGCAATATAATTATCTACGATCAATCAAGCCATAAGTGGCGGTTTCATAAACCCCTTGACAGCCGCCTGACCTTTGCCTGTTAATTAAGTTGACAAGGGTCTGCCCGATGCTTAATTACCTAAAACTTGGCTATCCGAATACAGATCGCTGGAGACATACAGATATTTCATATTAATATTTACTGATTCATGTCCCTTATGTGTGTTATAAAAATGTATTTCTTATAATTTTTAAAACGTATTATCAGGTCTGTAATCCCTGAAGAGGTATGCAGAGGAGTGTAGTATACTCCCACGTTTCACTTGTTATGTTTACGTTCCATCATGGAAAAGGTGTTGGTGGTGAAAAATTCAATAGTATTTAAACCGTGCGATAAACAATATAGCTTATTTAAATACGTATGTCAGATTCAATAAGGAAGTTCAAAGGAGCACCAGAAGTATTGTTGGGAATAATAATAGAAGTCAGATGGTAACCATCTCACCGCCGTCACTATGCATTCTAATATTTACATAAGCATATTTCAATAAAATGGTACAACTTCACATCAAAGTGTCCTAAAAATCTACACTCGAGCAAAGGTGGAAATAAAACGCAAATCATTTCCCCAGACGTCATACACTAGGCGAGACAACACCTGCATTACCATAACAAGACGTGAAATTTGAATGTCCGCAAACCCAATAACGCCCGCCAGAATTAAGTTATCCACTTTTTGCAAGAAAAGACGGACACGTTAACATATGAATATGACAAATTGTGCGGCGGCGAGGACTGTCCCGCGGCCGGCGAACTTTACGACACTCGTGGGACCTCGGGGCGCGCAACTTGAAAATTTTTCATTCCAACCGAATAACGGAAAGAAAAACGGCCTGGTCACTCTTCAAAACTGTAACAATTTCTCAGAAACAATAATGGGATAACGTGACCCTACTTTTGACCAGTGAAAAAGCTATTATGGCGCCTGTCAATGTTATTTATTCGGACGCCACACGCTTAGAATTCTTATTTTGTCAAGGGATTTCACGTTTTATTCGCGGTGGCAACTCCGCTCGACTTCACCTGAGTGCGGAAACAGGGGGGCAATTGAAAATATTTCGATGAAAGTCACATGAACTCAATCAAAATTTTAGTTACATTTTGAAACTAAATAAAGTCCATAAACAATAATACATTTGATTTATAAAAATAAACTTGGCGGTTTAGATATATATCTATATAAGTATATATGTATACGTAAATATATAGCTAATCAGCTGTGTGGTTATGATAACATAAGCTCTCTTGATGCATTCTTTGGAGATATCCGAAGAAATTATTACTGTAAACCACTATGAGTAGTTTCTACATGTCTATTTTCGACGCTTTCGATAAACACCCTAGTTAAGACATTTTTATCATGATACAAAGAAACGGTATCGCTAACAAATACACAGTATAATGTTCAAGATAATTGAAACAAAGTCACGGTACTGATCGGTCCCTTTGTTGAATAAATAAGCAACCATAAAACCACAATAAAAATGTAATGTTAATTATTAAAAACCCACTTAAAACATTTACATACATCTCTAAAACTCCGTGTGTCTTATAGTGTTGCAAATTCGTCGCAAGCATAACGCACTATCTGGAATTATAATGAAAGCCCTGATTTGCGAGTTTGCGGCGACAGTGCTATTCCCAAATGGAATCAGGAAGAGTGCAGCACACCGCGGACCGAATAGTAAATACGCATTTGTTACCGATTTTATTCTGACGTAGGACGTGGCTGCTACCAATATACCGGCACGTTGATATGATTTATCCATACAAAAGTTACATTCCATATATAAATTCTTATAAAGCTAACTTAATTAATATTTTTTATTTCCAGCCATTTAAATAACATACATTTACATTTCAATGTAGAAATTTAAAACATAAATCCCTAAATAAAATTTATGTACAAGTAATACGAGTATGTCTTATTATGACATGTATTCCAATGTATGTATAATAATTTAATAATTAATGAAACAATATACAATGTATTCATAATATAATTTATTTATAATATGAAGGTACGCAAAATTATATTTCTTTCAAGATTTAAAGCTGTTTCATAGTGTATTCAATTCATTTTCATCGTAGCTCTTCAGTTACAACTGTCTCGGTTCTTTAGGCAATGCTATTACAATTGAATGCATACTAATATACTCTAGAGATGCATAAAGGTTACTTTATAGTAATTTTGGCATACATAGATATCAATCCAACACAATACGTACAATACATACATACTGTGTAATGAAAAACATAAATTCTCTACAAATATTTAATCCAAATCTTTAAACGTCTAAGTAAGATTATTCGCGTCATGCATAACGCCTTTTACATTTTCACACAGATAAATAATATATAGCGAAATAAAATTCAAACGATTCCTACCTACTCGTAGCGCTTAAATCTAAAATTACAAAGTCAATCAGAATATTGGGCCGGACGAATGCATCCAGTAACGCCGCCTCAATATAAATGTAAATACAGAGGTACGGCTGAAATATGACAGTTATAATTGCTTTATTGTCCTTGCGAGCTGTGATTCTCATCCCGGCGAATGTTAATTTTGACAAGTATTTGTTGTAGATGCATGGCAGAATAATGTTCTATGCGTAAATTTTAATTTCGGAAGAATATTTTGAGTTTTCACACGTATATATTGTCGATGGTATCGTATTATGCGTACGTGTGTTATCAATTGTTGTTTTCTTAATTTTGAGTCTTCACAAGTATTTATTGTCGATGGTATCGTTTTATGCGTACGTGTGTTATCAATCGTTATTTTCTTAATTTTGAGTTTTCACGAGTATTTATTGTCGATGGTATCGCTTAATGCGTACGTGTGTTATCAATTGTTATTTTCTTAATTTTGAGTTTTCACACGTATTTATTGTCGATGGTATCGTATTATGCGTATGTGTGTTATCAATCGTTATTTTCTTAATTTTGAGTTTTCACAAGTATTTTTTGTCGATGGTATCGCTTAATGCGTACGTGTGTTATCAATTGTTATTTTCTTAATTTTGAGTTTTCACAAGTATTTATTGTCGATGGTATCGCTTAATGCGTACATGTGTTATCAATTGTTATTTTCTTAATTTTGAGTTTTCACAAGTATTTATTGTCGATGGTATCGTATTATGCGTACGTGTGTTATCAATTGTTATTTTCTTAATTTTGAGTTAATCACAAGTATTTATTGTCGATGGTATCGTTTTATGCGTACGTGTGTTATCAATTCCTTTCCTAAATTTAGACATTGCCTTATCACTATATAGATACGACCATAAGATATATAGATATGACAATTTTGTTTTACTTCTTGTCAAATATATGTATGATATCTATTTTAAACGTGTAAATCTTTTTAAGGCGTGTCATTTGTAAAATAATTCAGAATAATCATCAATCCTATTATAGGTATAGTGTTGGACAGTGGTCTTTGAATGAGAATGAATGAATGAGAACACTTAAAATTGGCCTGTTCTTTATTGAATCTTTCTTAGTGGCAAGCGGGCCAACGGTTGACTTGTTAATACACACGCTTCAGAGAACATTCTGGAAAATTCTGAAATGTACAGGTACGGGTATATTTGTTAACTACCAATATTAACATACAACACTTATTAATCAAATATACATATGCATAAGCTATATATCCCTGCTTCCTGCCTACCCCGTAAGGAACCTGGCGTGCAGATATGTATATATGTATAAGCTATAATCGAAATCTTTAATTTGGCAACGATGTATTAACAGTATCATATATCATAAAGTATTAAAAGTATTGAGAGTATCCTGTATTGGAACAAGGTATTGCAAAGCTAGTCGTTTTAAACTCTGTGTATAAGATAGCCACTCATAAATATTCACAAGTTAGTAGAGACGGCTCATTTAGTAGCTGCCCCTCTTTTTGCGATATCGGGTAATACACCGGGGGCGGCTCGAATCAACTTGTTAGAAAAATCGATGCTGCGTTAATGGACCTGGCTATTATTAATTACATGAAAACTAGGAACAGTCCCCAGCTAGATGGGAATAAAATGTATTTACATGTACGCGAATGTTTTATTCATTACAATGGAAACCAGAGGTCTTAATGATTATAGGATATCTATTTTGATCAGATTTTAAATGTACTGCACTTCTCTGCTTCCCCATTCAGGGAAAGGAGATGTGATGTTAGAATGTAATCTTGGGATCGTTATGGTAGAAAAAATTAATGTGAAAATAATTAGGATAAGATAGTGTATGATTAAATGACCGGTTGTCATTTTGTTAAATACGTTACTAAAAAAAATCTTCGCGATATTGGTTTCAATTGTATATAACATCATAATCTATTTTTCATGTGTTGTGACTCGATACATATCTATTGTCTATGAGTATAGTCCTGGCAATCAGTCCCGGCGTTCCCGGATAATGAATCCCGGAGGAACGATCCCGGACGTTGCAACAATCGTGACTTAACTCCCGATCTATTCCCAATACGTTAAATTGTACAATGTTTGATATATTGTATTGTATCTAGATTACGAGAGGCGAAACTAAAACGCTCAATACAAATTATTTGGCTATAATATCTCATGTTTTATCACTCTCTAACTTATATCAAATGTTATAAGTAAGAACGAGAGAAAATATTCGAAATTTTTAACATCTGTATAGTAGATAGTTGTAAATCTAGTTCTAGTTCTAATGCAATCTTTCATATCATCATATTAATGTTCGACTTTACTTTTTTACTTTTAGAGTAGGGTTTGTCATCTTAAAATGAATATATAAAGTCTATAGCAATGGCTTTTGCGCTAGTTACAACAAATTGGCAAATTTTACAGGCTATAGAAAACATTATGAAAAATTCTACGGCGTTTAGGGTTCATTACGTACATATTTCTTCATCTTTATTTAGCACTTCCTTCACATACGGTTTCAGATTCTTCATTGGGAAGCCAATAAATTTAAAATATAAGTTCTGTTAAGATTATGAAGATAATTTTTTTAAATGATTATAGCTTAGACGTGTTACGCACACACAATATAAATGCAAATATATGAATAAAATAAATAATTTGTTGAAAATTTCAATAAAGTGACATCTGCATCTTTTCTGTTCAACGAAACCTCAGTAATTCCTCTATTTTCGTATCCAACACTTGCTAGTCCAATTATCGTAAGTTATCGCAACTATAAGTCATTGCTGATGCATCATAACTCTGATAATCAGGTCTCTTTTGTTATAACAAATAATGATTGCTATTTCGAGGGGCGTTGTATTATTGTTAGGAATAATTTATCCAGCTCAGCGGGTGATGGCTCCCGAACAAATTGCGTAGCATGTGGTGTTTGGCACGGCCTTGTAATCGATAGGATGGTTTTCGAAAAATGTATGCCGTTATATGCTTTTTTGGATATTTCAATGAAAATTCGATGCAGGATTTATAAAATGTTTGTCTGTTAGAATGTGTTTGATTGGTCAATTAATGACTTTCAATGGTTTTGTTTGATTATTTATCGCCTGAAATAGTTTAGAGGTGGTTATAGCTCTTGTTTAGACCGAGTTTTGGTTTTTTGAAACAGTTGTATTTATTGATTGTATGATGTTTGTGTTGTATGTCTATTGGTTCAGAGGTTAGTAGTGATCTTGACCGGTGAATCGGAGGTTGTAGATTCAATTTTCGCTCTTAATAAATATTGGTGTGTTGGGCACAAGTGTTTTTTCTACTTTTCGGTGAAAAAACACTAAAAATACAATACTTGTATGTATTCTTAAATGGATGTAAATAATTAAAGTATGCTTATACGCTGTTTGGTTATTGCACGGTGTCCATTTTCTACTATTTTATAACTGTAGAGGAATATCGTCTAATTATTGATAGGTGACTTTTTAAATGTAAAATTTTACTAGTGACTAGCGGTTACCAAGCATGTTTTGAATTTCGTAACACTACAAAATGGTTTAATGCATAGAAAACTATAAGTTTTAAACTTCAATATTCACAGGTTTAAAATATTTCGCAGTCAGAATAATCTTCAAAAACAACCATTAACTATCCAGTGTAAGTAGCTAACTCAATGAGAGCGTATAATGGAATTTATCAAAAATCGAAGGGGTGTGCCGTTGCATCATCCCCTAATTTGGTTTTTATTTTATTCCAACCCCAAGTGAGGGCAGTATGTGGAATTAGTCTTACCATATGCGCTCCTACTTGCGTTACACTTGGCAGCGACTGTTCACTTATGGTTAGTGCGTTACACCGGCAGTAGTAGCTTTTGTAGAAATATTGATCATTGGCTGATCTAAGTAACAAATATATACAATGTTATTATCATGATGATGATCGTAGTAATACCTGATAAATAATGGATAAAATTAATCTATACCTTTAATTAATCTACATAAATTAATGAATTCAGATTAGGATATAATATAATTTGAAAATTGTGAGTATATAAAAAAATAATAACTGAATTTATACATTAATATTTACGTTAATCATTAATAGTATTTTAATCTTCATATTCGTTAGAACGTTCAGAATTTTATTTTGTTTAATGATGTTTGACTGTAATTCATTAATTTGTTTTACAAAGCACGACAGGTGTGTAAGATTAGAGATATTTGGCACTCTGTACTCTCTGCCTACCCCGCAAGGGATCTGGCATGAAGATATGTATGTATGTAAGTAATTGTAATTTAATCTCATATCTAAATATCTGCATGAACACTTATATATGTTTACTCACAATATGTTCACATTAAAAAGCGAACAATTAATTTTGCTAACATATTTGTGCATACTCCTGTGCCGGTCCCGCGGGTGTAACGCACATACTGTAGGGTGTATTCCAATGACGTAATCCGAGCATGGAACATGTGCGTGCGGCTTAAATTCAGATGTAATACCGATTACAGGCACGCACCAGCCGCAAAGATGTCTGCTCTCTCTGACACATCCATTATCAATTAGTTTTTTTTTAACTTAGTATAGGCCAGCACTTGGCCACAGCCTTGCCTCATTGTGAAAACAGTACATGAATTAATAAAACAAATGCACTCATTTAGGAACTATGCCCAGTTCACGAAAATAGGTTACTGTATGAACAATGCGTGATACTATGGAGAATGGAAGTTAGTGTGGAGAGTTAATGTGGAGACTGGTGGAGAAAAAAAAATTAAAATAAATAAAATTCTTCACTTTTGTATAATTTTTGTATAATGAAATTCTTCACTTTTCTACAAGGTAAATCATCATCATATCGTCAGCCTCTAGATGTCCACTGCTGGACATAGGCCTCCCCTAATCAGCGTCACTCCTTCCGGTCCTGGGCCTTCCGAGTCCAGCAGCTTCCCGCTGTCTTCTTCGGGTAAATAAAGTACACTTACATATTTAGGAAGTATGCCCAGGTTTCGAAAAGTACATAGTTACTTTTAGAAATAGAAAATAAGTAAGAACAATGTAACAAGTAACAACTATTCCATAGTGGGACGTAAACGTAACCGGTGAAACGTGGGAGTGTTCTGCA
>DWMG01004942.1:0-10552 GCA_018244855.1 Elbella merops | reverse complement strand
AACAAAGTGATGAGCGCACAAATTATAAACTTTTCATCTTCATCATCAGCCCGTTTCTATCCACTACTAGAGATAGAGCGGTTGAATAGCACGACACTGAGCTCGATCTTCGGTTCTTCGCATCTAACCGCAAGCTTTAACAAGTAAAAAATATAATACACTTCAGAAAAAATATATAGGTACATAGATGCAACAATATTATCTATGAAAGTCGGCCTCTGTAAATATAGATTTCACTTTCGGTTAAGAAATAAAAAATGCGTAAATGTCGTTTTTCTCACGATAGTTTGAATATTAAAATATTTTATCGCGGCCATATTGCTTTTTAATATAGTCATTTATATTTTCATGCTAATATTACCTACTTGCTAATGAAACTTATTCCAATATGCCTATTTATCTCTGAAGGTCGTATCAGTAACGTATTTATGATGCTAACAGTAACGGTATCAGTAACGTATTTATGATGCTAATTCGATGCTCTCTACATTGGTTAACACATTGCTACATAAAAGAGAAATAATTGTTTAAAAATTCATATTCGCACGTTTTGAACGGAGCCGAATAGAAAAAGGAAAGGGATTAATAGGATAGAACTGTTTATAATAATTATAGTAATAATGACTAGTCACTCCTAAAATAGTACACAAGAAATAAATACTTATATAGGTATTATTTTCTTTCTCAATATCTACTAAGGTCAATTTTACGATATGTTTAAGGTTCTTCGCCAGAAGTTTAATTTTGTTTATAAGATATGGTTTAATTTTTTGGGCACAACTGGTATTAATTGATTCCTATGGTAAAATATATTTACTTATTTACAATTAGAACGACCGTTGGCCATTTATACCAATAAGACAGATTTTATCATACATGATTCTCGCAAAAGTTTACATTATGCATTCGCAAATAGGATACATTACAAAGAGCTCTACCACATTCATATAAAATTAGATATTGTCCAATCTCTTCAAATATATTCCATGGATTCTACTGTTTAGT
The DNA here is from genome assembly GCA_018244855.1 of Elbella merops. Taxonomy (NCBI): domain Eukaryota; kingdom Metazoa; phylum Arthropoda; class Insecta; order Lepidoptera; family Hesperiidae; genus Elbella; species Elbella merops. The sequence goes on along the minus strand of DWMG01004942.1, from coordinate 9,547 downwards.
GTCCGAACAAGTCTTATAGTTTCATTTAATTCTCTTGCAGAAAAATTCGTAGACGCAGCAGCGTCTGCTTCTGGATCACCGTCACCTCCTCTTGCGGAGTATGAGCGTGACTCTCCTGTGGATGTATCCTCGACATCCGAGGCTGGTTCCGCCAGTGGAGCTGCAGGCGCCTCCCGCGCGCTGTCTCCGCCACCTCGAAACCCTCAACTCGCTGAGCGCTGGTCTAGCGAGGAGATGAGGCACATCCAGTGCCATCTTGAGACGAAGGAACTGTGGGACAAGTTTAATGAACTCGGCACCGAGATGATCATCACTAAGACTGGAAGGTAAGTTGGATATAAAACCGATTTATTCAGAATAATTCAGAACATTGGTTGGAAAGTTGATTGTGGTAATATGCAATTATGACCAGTAAACATTTATAACGAAATTGTAATATAAGTACAGTGCATTGTTAGTGTCTTACTTTACTTTTCATAACCTTTCATAACCTTTCATATTTCTAAATAACCTTTTTACTTCATAATTATTCTAATTATGTTAAACTAATTATGTATATCATTCATAACATTTTAATTCAATTTAATTTTTATTTAATATTTATTTATTTAATATTATTAATATTTTAATTTAATTTAATTAAATTTGATTAATCAATCAAACAAATCAGAAACATCACACGTATCCCACAACGAATCTAATCATGAAGTACTATCTTATTTGTCATTAATCAAACAAACCCATCTACTTAAAGCTAATTGCACACAACAATTAACCAATCAACTGCAAAACACGAGCCTACTTGGGTAATTCGAAACAACGTCAGCATTAAACCTACCGCAGTTCGCTGGGGCAATCAAATTGGATCGATTAGGGTATGTACGGTGTATGAGTTCACGGTGGTAATCGAACGCAGTTGGTGAACGAGATCAAGGTAGTGGCAACGGCGCGTTGAGGGCGATAAGGTAGGTGGCGCGGCGCGGTCGCCGGTGCGAGGCGTGTCGGTCGCGCCTCGCCGCCGAACAATAGACGATCGCCGTCGATACAACCTACCGCGGATAAAGCGCAACCTACCGCGTACGCTCCTGCTCCTGCGACACTTTTATTGGCATCGATTGCTTTATGATTGTGTATTACGCTCGCTGTTTTTAACACTCATTTCGGCAAATATTGGAGTGTAACATAACATCACGCGTACATTTCCCCGAAGGGGTAGGCGGTGAGTGGTACACTCCTACGATTAAGTTACTATGAATTAGACGGTTAGCTTAATGTCACACTGGAACAATATAATATGTTTAATATATATGTATGTATTTGGTATTTAAAAGACATTTGCCCTTTTCTGCTTTTTCTCCATTATAACATTTGTCGTTGTAACATTTGAAATGTTGAATCTGTAATAAAGAAAATAACTGGAAGACTATCTAAGATTGATTAAATACTTACGAGAAAAGACTACTAAAATCAAAGTGGATTTTTTAAATTTTGGTCCAAAATGGCACCAATGTAATAATTATCATTATTACATATTTTTTACACATTATTACACATTATTACATGTACTTTAAATAAGATATACAGTTGTCGTTATTAGTAAATTGCTTTTACTAACTACATACAATTAAGTCAAGAAAAAGAAGAATTGATAGAAACACGGCAGGCCTATAAGGCCAGATATAAGTCTGCACTCTTTGCCTATCCCCTAAGGACCTCAAATAACCATATAATAAAATAAAAATGATAGTCTGTTAACAGTCTGTATATAAAGCAATGTATCTTCACTATCAATATACTTATGTATAATTATCCCTATTAGATGGGACGTATAACAGAACTGGTGAAAAGTGGGACCAAAAAACTCCTCTGCCTACCTCTTCGGGGAAATACAGGCACGATATAATATTATATATATTCACCACCAATAACATTCTTTTGCGTGGTGAATTATTTTGGCGCGAGCTCTGAAATCCAGAAACTTCCGCTGACAATGACAACCGGCGTGTAAATTTCGAAGAGCGCTGAAGTAATTTGTACCTGTAATAGGTAGAGGTATGTAAGGCTAGGTAGCCGCCGAGGACGTTATCGCTGCGTTGTACCCGGCGCACTGCGACGTTATCGTTAGCTACGTAAATCAACGCGATAGACCGTTGATCGTGACAAATCCGGTAACGCAATCTTTTGATAACGACCACACTTAACGATATAGAACTTCTAAACGATGTTGAAATGATTTCGGAAGGTTCTAGAAGTCTTGTTGTGAGTAGTTGTTGGTGATTTTGAATATAACTGTCTGTTTATTTAACTTATTGTACTGTTTATTTATTTATTGTTATGATATTGACCTTCTAAAGAATACTAAATTTAATTTTAGAACGTTCTAGAAATTTGCTTGGTAGTAGCTTTCTTCGATTGTGGTATAACGCGAGCCTATTTCTACATAAAAAAGTTATGTTTGTTTGTTTTCATTGTCTGATAACAACCATATTTAATGGTATAGAATCTTTAAATGATATTGAAATGGCTTTAGAAGATTCTAGAAGTTTCATTCTTAATAGATTTCATTGATTACAATACAGCGTTACATTTGTTATGTTTGTATTTTATTTATATAAACTATGGTTACAGTAATTATTTGATGATGAAGTGAATCGATTATCTTTTTGTATTAATAATAACGAGTACCTACTATTTTATATAACATCAGGTTTGTACCCGAAAGGGTCAGAGACGTTCTTCCGCGTTCCATCAGTTATATTATACGTCTCATACAGATATGTAAAATCAACTTACTTTTTTATTTTTGATGCCTGTATTTTCTCAAGGGGGTAGGCTGAGGTGTGTAATACACACCCACAATTCATCTGTTAAAGGTCAGTACTTAAATTCTTAATTGCTTACTTAAATATCAGCAATTACAATTTCTAGAAACTTCCCGCAGCACTCAGGATGGTAGCTATAATTGCGTTAAAATCACGAGTGGTGGGTGAGTGCTTTTATAGTTTTACACTGAAATATTTTATGTTATTTCCGTTACGTTAAAACAAATATATTGGAACAAAGGCCAAGTGCAGTGCACAAAACAATGAAGGCTCTTTCACGCGCTATAAAGCAGTATTAATACCTCACTTATTTATTTCTTATAATGTTCTCGAGTTAACGACGCCTTAGGCATTCGGTTTTTTCTTCCATGCGCCATAAAATACGACATCTGGAAATATATTCCACTCGTATTTATATCCAAATTTAGTAGCCCCGGATACCGTGCCACTTTAATGTTGCGCATATTTCATGATTATTTTAATCACAATGTACTTACTAAGTAGGTAATTGAGGCACCGTCTACAAATTTCTTGAGCGGTTTAGAATGTAAAAAACAAATTTTAGACCTGATTCTTTCTGTTTACGCATTTTTAAAATTATCATAATTCCTTTTCGGTAATGCGAAACATAAAAAATTAGGTCGTTTGTACGCGAAAAACCGGGAGGGGTAAAGGAAATCGCATTTGGGGCCGATTCGGAACAGCGTCACGCCGAGCTTAGTCCAGCTTAACTGAGTCGGCCTAGTCGATTAGCATAAATCTCGCCAACTAACCGTCACAAATGAGTGGCGCGGGGCGCGAGACGTATGAGAGCAAACAGGAGGCGACGAGGCGACTGCGAGCGCGCGACGCTCGCATGTCGCGGCGACGGAGCGCGACAAATCGCGACCGTCGCCCGCCCGCATAAATCAGCATTATCTCGCGAGATAGCCGCGCCTGGACCCACCCTGCCATATCACGCCGAACCCCGTGTCGTTTGAAAAAATTAATGACTCGGAAAAACGATTCGCTTATGAGGGATCTTTCATTGTAATTGAATTGCTCCACTGAGATCTGCCGAATTGTCGCCGGTCGTATTGCCGCGTCAGGTGTTTTGTTGTTGCTGTTTCAACGGGTTTTTGTCATAGTCGCTTGCTCTTACATTTGTTCCTTTGTTGCAAGTTTGCAGTGTTTGATATTGGCACACATTTGTTAGAGCATTTTATTATAAAACACAAAAAAGTAATAGCATTTTAAAATGTCATTATTTTAATTAAACTAGCATTTTTAACTTTTCATTGTTATCAATTTATTTACAGCCATATTTTATATGTACGCTTCAATCTCGCGTTATTCGACAAACAGGCAGATGCCATTTGCATATTCTATCTAAAGAGGGAGACGAAAAATGCGTCGACGGTAAATCCGAGCACATTAGTTGCGTTCACCCTTAGGAGATTATCATAACAGGCTTAATAGAATAATGTAAATATGTCTGTCTGTCGCTCGCTAGTTGCCACGCTAATGGCGCGGCTAACGCGGTAAGCTGTACTTCAGAACCTGTCTCTTTGTGCGGCTTTGAGTTTATTTAACGCGCGCCCATTTTTCATCCGCTCTGCAAATATTTTGATGGTTGTCGGGTATCCATTTCGAATCCAGTAGCGTTTACGAGCGAGCCATTGAACGCTTGCAATATTTATTGACAAAATAGACCTTATAATTTGAAACATGAACGCGAACAGAAATAAGTAAAATATCACTGGCAACTTTTTAAAATATATCTGTTTTGCCGTTATAAACATTGAATTAAAAAGAAATCGCTGTTTCAACTACTTAATATATTTACGGAATAATAAATCATACATAAGTTATTTATGAGTGTTTTTTGTCCTATCGTTCTATTATTTCCATGTTCACGATAGTAAACGTGTCTTAATAGATTTAAATTAACATGTTTTCATATTAGAATGTATCGTGTATCGGCAGCGGAACGTGTTGAAGATGTTTTCCGCCGCGAGCGTTGCCAACACTTGTAATCACGGAGTTGGCAGGCAACAGGCTCTTTGATTTAGTTCTCACCACCATGTCCGTTATAAACATACGTTTATACAAATATATGATAAATTATAATGAGCGTTTATACGCCCGTAAATATTCATCTTTTGTGAACTCAAACAAAACGATATTGTTCGGATCTGATGAATTGATGATTAACGTCAAATACTAGAGAAGTTAATTACGTTACTGCGTCGCGCTTTGATGTCCAACATTATTTCGGACGGAAGTGGCGTAAAATGTTTTTTTTTTAAGAAATGAAATATCGATGTGTGTTTGATAGCGCGGTAGTACAATGTCGTTGCCGCTGAAATATTTTGATATTTCGTAGACGCGATACGTGTTTCTATGTTGGCATCTATCTGGACGCGAGCATAGATCGCACGTTCAATTCCCAGTACTGGGGCCGGTGCAATTTATCGAACTGTATTGCAAATGTGTCCACCGAGCAAACTTGTGTTGTATTTGTTGATACTGGTGCCATTACCTGTACTGAAATTCTCAAACTTTGTATATTTTATCACATTTCATTGTTATTTCACAATCGTTTCTTGAAGTGCTAATCAAACGTTGGATTACGCTTTATCGTTGAGTAGTCAATTTTTAACGGCTAATGAAATGTTATATGCATTCCATACCAATGTTGTGTGTAGAAAATTTTGGTGAACAGATCTGAAGCTTTTCGGCCGTTTACTAATTTACATACGCATAGTATACCAGTGGGAAATACGGGTATACCATGTAGAATACGGAAAGCTCAGATAGCGCGGTATATATTTTTTTGCGGGCGGTACCGCGGCACTGGGCGCACACCGCGCTTCCACGCACGCACTGGCCACCATTTATCGCACTCGCGCGATCATTGTTGATATACGATCGCGATCCGACATCGTAATTGTCAACGCTTAATCTTCTAATTGGCTCGCATTTGCCAATGCCAGCGGGTCGCCTCCATTCGTTCGCGATAGTTCGCATACGAAAAAATCGCTCGCCGATTTCGGTCACACGCTCACATATGTAGGTATATGACACATCAGCTCGTATAAGCGCTCGGGTGGAACGAGCGAGGAAGAAAAGCAATTCGCGACGCCAATTTCGAGAACAGTAAAAAGTGCGATTCACAAGTGCAACTTGAACCGGCGTTTAAGAGCGAACCGAGGGCGGCCGCCGGGGGCGAGGAAACAATTTGGAATTTTATCGGCGACGAGGTGGCGCGGGGCGGGCGACCGTGTTACTTCTGATTTATGGTCACATTAGGTGCGAGCCACAACGCGCGAAATGCACATGCTCGTACTACCCTATTATCGCTACTTTACTTCTCACCTGTTAAGCGAAACTTATACCTGTATATGTGATGCGGTGTGAGATGCCTGTCAGCCAAATATATCAATAAATCGAAATTAGAATCTCATATATCAACATATTCATAGATTCTGTCTTTTACTGTTTATTACCTGTTCGTTAGTACATACAGCGAATATATTTAAGTTCTATACAATATTTGTTGTACGTTATTGCTGCTGTTTTTTTGTATATCTTCACAATAATATTAGCTCTTTATTATTTCTACGATGAATTTTGTGAAAATAAACGATATTCCTTTATATACCTATTATACGTACATAGTTACTTCATTAATCCAAGTACATAATTAAATCCACTTCAAATTCGACGCGGCGGTTCTCCTCTGATGTTTTAATACCATCCAAATTCAAAAGCTAATTTCACTAAAACCTTAAATGAAACGAGTTGGTCTGAGCTCGCACATTATTTAACTTGTTCCAAGTTTAAATTGAAAACGCCACCGAACTCTTTACGTAGTCCGAGTCAAATTTTGAACTTTGCCGCTGAATCGGAAATTTCTTTATAAATATCTTATTAAGCTTAAATTCAGTTGGTGTCACGTTGCCGACACTAATTTTATTCGTGAAAGACGGCGTCGCGGCGGCGGCGGCGCGGTGCCGGTGAAAATGTATGCAAACGGGAAACGCGATATTTGACGGAGCTGAAAACGACAAAAGAATTAAGGAGAACTCCGACACGCGGCCGACACGCGACGACGACGTCGACATAACCCCCCCAACAGAACCTCACATTGCGAATTCACTGTGCCTTTTACTTACCTACACTGTCATTGCAACCACAATCAATTTATCCACTTTATTCCTTCATATACTGTACCAATAATAACAGGTCTGTACCGCTCTATGCTAGCTAATTACATTTATCCGTTTTCTTCTAAGTATTAATTTCGATAACAAGCAACATAACTATTGATAGACAAATGTAGGTGAAATGAGTACCTACATATTATAAAAAAAGTAAATGAACGAATTATATATCGGCCGTACAACATACGTTGTAATTACTGTTTGTAAAGCAACTATGTGATACAAAATGCGGGTTTCATGAAACAATTGTAGGTATTGTTTTAATTCCCATCACGTTAATAATTCACACACACACAACCCTTTCTGTATCTATTTAGGTTATGTGAAGAGAACACATGCAGGGTATTTGAACACAGCCTGTAATAGATGTGTGATTCATGTAAATGTACCCTTAGCGAGTGTATCGTAGGCTAATCTCACCCCCGCCCGCCCTGGCGGGCGACGCAATATGCCGCGGGCGGGGTGGTAGTGGGGCACCGCGGAGAAAACGTGTAAACTAATTATGTACATTTTCGTAGCCACTTATTTACATAACCGCGGGCTGAGCCCCGCTTTCACCGTGAATATTTCATTTGTAATCTTTACTTTGACGGTTTGATATGACAGCTGTTGGTTTGTTTTGTTGGTAACTTTTAATTTTCGTCGTTTTCATAGGTCGGCGTGTGCGCTCTACGAGCCCACCCGCGAATAATGATAGGTGATTGTCGCACGTGTTTTTTTACGGATAAACGGCTGGGAAACTCGTAAGGTGTAATTTGGGATTTTCGCTGAGAAAAAACTGGCCTCTGTCGGCCGTTGTCTGTAAAGGTGCTTATTAAATTGATGACTGTTATGCCTAATAAACGATATCGTTTTTACTTTTCTACGTTTGCTTTGAGGCGGGAATTTGTATTGATGAAACACGAGGGGAATAATTAAATGTAATTGGAAATTGATGTCAGGTGGGCCGATTACACCCTTTGTAACCTCGTAGGTACACCTATTTTGATAGCGATACACATATTGTATGTCTACACTATAATTATATTAACATTATGGATTGAATTTCATTTTAAAATCAAAAGCACTGACCAAATAATACCTTTTACTGAGCGAAATGTTTGCTTAGTTAGTTCAATCTTTGCGTCGAGACTGCATGATGGTGTGCAGGAAGTCAATAAATAAAACTATTAGATGTTAATGAGCGAATGGGCAGGAGTTTCGAGAGTATTTATACCCGCCTTCGCGAGAACTAATTTATGGAAGTAAGTACGCGGAACATGTTTATGTACTGCTCCCCCGCCCTGCCGTTGACATCCGGCAGCTACCCGTAGCTGGCCTACTGCTAAATAAAATTTAAAAACGCACAATTGCATACAAGCATCGGCTTGTTAAATAATTGTTAACTACCTGTGTGTGATTGGTGCGGGGAAGCATTGTTATCGTAATTACGGCGGACGAGTTTCGCAATTGAGACCTACGAGTATAATAACAAAGGGGTCGCAATTGCAGAATAAACATAAAATTGTTATAACGTTTTGGTAAATAGGTGTATTTATTGTAGTTAACAGGCGTGATAATATTTTATGTTGATGACGATTTCTCATTAGGTACTTATATTCGATATTATAATTTTGAAATGAATAACCATTTTAGTTCTGTTCTTATTATATTCGTAAAATATAACTTATTTTTAAATTTTTAAATTTTCGTTCCAGACATATTAACCATAGTTAGAAATAATAGCAAAGTGAAAATTTTGATCCTACGCGCGCTTTAATAGGCTTAAGCGCTTTATGAACGTCATAAAATCAAAATTAGTGATACACAGGCATTCCGAAACACCTAGAGACGCGTCGCCAGTAAACCGAGTGTCTCTTTGATGTGTAAGTTCGAAGAAAACGCTGACGATTGACACCCTGTTGGATTACACATAGTTCTGTCCAGTCAGTGCATCTGTTAGCAGATTTAAGAGGCAATTACTAAGCTTTTTAAGGGACCACCGAGAAGCTATTCGCTGGTACGCTTTGATGACGCGGTGCGATGCTGTTGAAAGACGTGAATACCTCTGTGTAATACAATGACGCTGGTCTTACCAGTTAATATTGGTCATGACGGACTTAATCATACTCGTATTTTAGAAGCTTATATTATTTAGGTAGATCTGTGTTGGTAGCACGACCAAATGAAGTTAAGATACGATCACACCTGAATGCGTCCGAAGAGTTATGCAGAGAAGTACAGTCCTAGGGAACAGGGATGTAGCTAATATGAATAAAATTAGTTTATGTACTCTTCAAGTAGTAAAAGTAGTAATCGTGTAGGAATAAATCTTAGATTCTTTTCTTTTAAGTTGTAATAACTTATTTTAAGTTTGCACTATACGACACGCCGGACTCTGAATTAATTTTAACTATTCCATACGCCACGATAACAACTAACGTACAACAAGCACTTATCCTTCCTTATCCGTTCCTTCATGACGCAATCAGCGGCCCGCAATCGCTGCGATTACGAAGACGAGACCCCGCCCGCTCGCTG
>DWMG01004941.1:0-10552 GCA_018244855.1 Elbella merops | reverse complement strand
TGTTGGTTGCAAGTTCGACTGCCGATCGGGAGGTCCCGGGTTCGATTCCCGGGTCAAACACTCCCAGTGTATTGCATTCCTCTGCCTACCTCTTCGGGGATTACAGGCGTGAAGTTACGTTTAAACTTCAGTTCTTGTTTATATATTTATATTCATACTAAACTAACAATGACCACTATGCCTCACCAATGTACAATATTACGACATGAAAAGATTAAAACACATAGTAGGTTGTTTAAATCGTACAAATCATAAAAACAACGAGAACGAGTAGCATTAAAAGACTTTAAACCGCTAAAAAGGGAATAAATGCCCCAAAGCAGTGTGGCCAGTTGCAAAAAAGTTTCTAATGTTTTAGAAGCGGCTAAGTGTTTTCCTGTGTCCGTGAAGTTTAGAAGTTTACAAAGAGTTGCTCAAGAATCCTTTTATTTTTTGGCCACTTTAGCCGCAGTGGCCAGTACGCTTTAAATTCCATTCATCTACAACCAACCCTAGACTACCAAACATTAGATAGGTACTGAACTTATGAACTAAATGTTCATTTGCATTAACCAAATAAATAAACAAATAAACATGACCGTTAAGATAAAAAATAATTGCCTTGAAGATTGTCACAGATTATAAATTTAATAAACAAACGCGAAACAATTTAGCGGCACACAGCCTTTCTGCAAAAGATTAAATAATTCCAGTAACGTCAACGTTTTGATGTCTCCCAAGGTATTCTAAATCTGTCATCAAAGCGATCTCTTGTTAAAACTCGTGTTCGTTTGAGATGGCATTTTAAGTAGGTTTATGGTTGAATTTATTTAAAATTGATGAGAAAATAATTATTTGGGGAATTGTAACCAGTCCTTTCGTTTAATATGTACAGAGTGTATTAATACTACATTCCTACTTAGTTAAAATATTTTCCAGCAGTTATCTATAACATTCGTACCATCTAAGTACTGAAATTTACATAATGATAATTTAAGATTTTATTATCTACTGTACCTACTTACTGTTTGATTAAAACTGAACAATAGAAAATATCAGATTCCGCCTATTCTTAAGATTATATTACTCTATTTTCTTTTCTCTCTTGAAAGCCTATTTGCTTAACATTATGTATGTACACCTTCCGTGACAATTTAATACAATTCAAATCAAATAGTATTGCGAAGTAGTATTATATAGTCTTGTCAAATGGTAAGGCGCAAAAATAATACAAAAATAATACAATTAATACTATTAATATATAGATATTGAATAAACCTACTCTTATAATGAAATCTGTTCGAATTTTATACTGAAAATAAATAAATAACTAACTAGATACCTACCTAAATAAAGATATAATTCCAAAGACACAAATGTACTTTATTCAATATTTTTTCTTTCATCTTTACCATTTGCTATACACACATAGCCAATTAGCCAAATTCTATGAACTTGTCATTATAATTTCAAATAAAACTGCCAAATAAAGTGTGTGAAAAATCTACAAGATTACGTAATTATTTCAGAAATGTTGTACGCCCTACCATTGTGCCACAGCTATAGGAATCTGCTACTGCCATTGGTCCGTTTTGTACGCGCTCTTCGTTTAAGCGAAGATATTTTTCAGCGCTAACAGCGCTAACTACGCGCTTATTCTAATAATTATTCTTACATGCTTACATATTTCACTTACATTTGTAAGAAAATCTATATTGTAATTTAATACTTTAATATTTTTATATAGTTATTTATAATTATAGAAATAAAATTTGCAATCAATTATTATATGCATATAACGTCATAACGCAGTTATGTGTCTAAGTTTAATGTATACGTTTTTCAAAAAATTATGAAAATTTGCATATAAATTTACGTAAAATTACTTAGTTAAATCATTATCATCGTGCCCTATGCTTTAATATTCCAAGTATAACTAAACAAATAGTAGATAAGTCAACGTATATATACAAGCTTTAGCGCTTGAAGCGCGTGATCTATTTCCGTCCAAATTCCTCCCTTCGATTCGACTATTTCTGTCAGTCATTCACTCTATTTCATTCAAATCACGACGTTTAGGTCGGCTCAGTTCAGTGCGATTTCAACCGTCGTCTATTACGTTAGTAGAAAGACAAATATTTAGCAATATTACATTCAAAAATATCACGTAGTTGTTCGTAAAAGTTATATTTCGTGTAATACCACCGTAAACGAAAGATAGATTGTTTATCTTCGCGAGTGTCAAGGTTTTGGCGGGCTTCTATTTATAAATTATAAACTCATTATAGTAATGGCGTGATTTTCTTGTGCCTTTTTATCTGTGCCGTTCATGTTTGCTGAAGGTAAGTGAAATTTAATTAAACTTAATACACTTAGCAAATTAATATGCATAATTACAAATGTAATACCTACTTATTGCGTGTTAGTGCCAACTCGTCAACTGTTGCCTTCATTTCGCACTGTGTATTCCACTGTGTTTACATAAATAATGCTATAGCGTATAATGTATAGCAGGATTTCTTCAATGTTTGATATGTCCAACTTTTAACTAAATATAGAACGTGCTTAGAGCACGTATAATTTTGCACAATGTAAACCTATTTGCTTGTGACCCTATTATTGTTATGAAAGGAATGAGCTCAAAATGTAACCACCGTCAAGTCTAGCGATTTTATGTCGTTTTAAAAAGAAATAGTTATATAGCCAATCAATTAAGCTGCTATAATTGTGTAAAGCATCTGCCAGTACTGCAGTAAAGTGTTTTTTAAAATCAATTAAACTAAGCACTCTTAAATATTTCATACTGGCCGAGTATTAATTAATTAAGTAATGCAAGAACTTTTAACATAATTCAAACTTAGAATTACAACTCCCCTTATTAAATTAAACCTAGGTGACTAAGCAGGGTCTTGGACCAGATTCGAGTTAGGTACCTCGGTGTCAATTCGCTGTTTTAAATTCGGAACGTATCTGTAGAAGCAGTACTAAAACTATGCTTTCTATAGAAATTTCTGGAAAAGCTCTTAAAAAAGTAAATAAATACAATCGCTCTGTGTTCTGAGCTTACTACGTAAGGGACCTGGCGTGACGAAATAATAACAATTTGCGCCCTTACGTACCTTGTGTACGTGTGTTCGCGTAGAAGTGACCCGTATCTGGTAACATCTCAAAGAAATTAAATATGCTTTATAGTAAGGAAACAGTCCGCAAACAAAGCATTGGCTTTTGTAGCTAGTATTGAGAGCTTTACAACAGCACTTAAGCGCTTACTACGTTTCAAATTTCCTTATAACCTGGTACCAACACTTAAACATGGTGCACGGGCTTTCAATGCCAGCTACGCTGCTAGATAGGTATGTCATCTATAGCTTTTTTCACTAACCATAAACTCGAGTGATGGTAAGCGAGATGGAGACTAAGATGGAGCCCGATTGGCTAGCAACTGCGTATTTACTTTTGTCTTGGAACAATGCAGAGCTGTACGAATCGGGAAAAGGAGATCACGGCAGGAAGCTCTGCTCTTTTGCTCATAAACAATATCACATTTCTTTATGATCCATTATTGTTGTTAAAATTTAAGTTATGATTATAGATTTATATTATTGTAAGGATAAATAAACTGACCATGCATTTCTCTGTCCACCCAGTAAGGAACCTGGTGTGATGTTATAATTTAATCATAATTAAGTATCTTATAAACTCAATAGAATGGAAGGAACATGCAATGATGACTAGCAATTTTTTTCATAATGAAAATGACGTGGATGCAAGGTATTCAGCAGGCTGGACGCTTGTAGCGTGAGTGACTCGGCAGTTTCTATATTGAGTAGCTCGTCCTTATGTTATGTGTCTACTGTGCTCAGAAAACTGTAATTTATTGGTTATAATATATTTTGGAGAATATATAGGAGGGTAGACGCAAGTACTTCAAGGACATAGGGGGACTATGAAAAGTGTCATGAATTTATTATTACTGTTTCATCACGAATGTTTCCTTACTGGGTAGGCAGAGAGCAGATAATGTCAAATATTTTGATCCTTACACATTGCCGTGCACACAACACCTTTTTCGTCAGGTACGCTGTTTTGAGATACATTGATTCGATCCTCAACGAATATCTGACCTATTATTATTACATTTAAATATTCGAAAAATGTAAAGTAGACAGTAGGCTGACCGCCGCGGCACACCCTTCCATTAAAGCAAGTTCTTTTTACTAAATTAGGGAACGTACATATTGATTTTTAAATTACAAGTGCTTTGAGCCTGGCTTTTTGTAAAGGAAATTGGCTCGGGTGCTTAATAAAGTGATGGTATGCAACATCATCAACCATATAGGGCCGGGCCGGGCTTGGTAGACACTGGGCACTTACTATTGCTATAGTCTTATACAACATTTTAGCAATACCTTACCGATTACAAAAATGGGGAAAATTAGTTTTACGTATTACATTATGGTAGTTATTTATTTATACTGTTTATTTGTACACCAGTAAACAAAATAATATGTATGAACACAAATGTTTCCAAATGCTAGGCATACAAAAGGCTGCCTTATCGCTATGAGGGACGCCAGCTTCTATGTGTGACCAGGCAGAATATGATCCTTTGGCTTGGATACAATGCCACCGTCCGTTTAAGTAACTACGAAACCAATCAACCACCGTCGGATATATATTAATAAAACGCAATGTGCGTAAGAGAATGTCTAAATCAACAGTGGTAAAGCCATTGCTGAAATCTGGCAGTACCAATATTGTCAAAGTCTGATTTTCCATTCCTTTCCTTCAGTAATGTTAAGGAGTGCAGTAGTCGTACTATGACCAGGACGAAATCCGGATTGGAAAGAGTTTAGTAGATCTTGAGCCAACAAAAATGAGCTCAGAGTGAGTGGGCAAGACGTTCAAAAACCGGTGAACCGAAGAAGAGGAACGGTACAATGGAAATAGGTCGATAGTCAGAAAAGCAGGCAGGACGTGTCTTCTTCTGAATAGGGGTGATTTGAGCATCTTTCCATGGAGAAAGAAACGTGCAGTAGGATATGGAATTATTTAAAATATGCATAATGATAGGAACCACGATATGAATGATCATTTTACGATTAATGCAGTCCTCCCCGATAGAGTCCGAGTGAATCGCCGTAATGCTCCTCTTAACATTACGATCGGAGAACTGACAGAAATTAAAACAAGGATGGTCAGGAATGAGAGATAAGAAAGATTTTGAAGTGTTTCTAATGTAGCACCTTAATGCACGACGAGAAAGAGAAATGTTTATTGAGATTATCAAGATTGAAGTCATTTGGTAAGGAGTTTTCGTGACATTTCCCCACTCCTAGAGACCGTAGAAATTTCTGGGCCCTAGGTGAATCCGGATTCTGCACTGAATTATAGATACGGCGTCGTTGTGTATCTCTACACCATGTTGTAGCGATTACTTGCTGATATATATTTACAACGCCTGACGCTTGCTTTCATTTCAGGATCTGACTTATATTTAGGTTTTGCAACTACTTGATTCAAAATAAGGCCTTTAATATCATCATTTAGCCACGGTGAAGGCGGGTGTCGGGCGCGAACAACGCGAACAGGAGCATGAATATTATAAAGGTTAATTAATGAAGGAGTTAAACATGGCAACTTTTTCATCAACGGTACAAGCATTGCTTACATCACTCCAGTTAATTTTCGCCACATCACAACGTAGGTAATTGTTATAAATCCATTAAAATAAAATTGTGCTGGAAGAGAATTCTTGACTTAGCCTTCGAAGGACGGAACTTGTATGTCAGATACAGTAGGTCGTGATATGAAAAAGCGTCGGCAGTACAATGGCCATGTTTTGCAACATGGTCGAGGGACAATACAATAATTAAATCGAGAAGAGAAGGCTCAGAATTTGGAAAAAAATGGGTAGCTGAAAGAGGTAACAAGTGTAAATTCGCTGCTGAGAAGGTTAGTTTGTAACGCTTGGAACGTATGTTATCTTTCAAAAGACAGGTAAGGAAGTCTCCCATTATGATAGTGTGTTCGTATTAAGGTGTTAAGTCCTCTAAAATATTTTTAAAAGTTGAGAAGTAATTAATCGTTAGTGAAGAGTTATAAAAGGACCTAATAAAAATTTAACATGTGAAAAAGTGACTTCAATTAAAAGGTATGCAGGTTCACTGCGTCCTCAGATTCAGTCTCCATATTTACAATTGAAAAAGGTACTCGTATGTGCGAACGAAGATAGATGGCAACACCACCTCCACACTTGTTAGCGCGATCATAAAGCAGAAACCTGGAAGAGAATAAGAAGTAGAAGCGAGGCAAGGTTTAAGCCATGCCTCCGAGATACGAATAGCGTCTTCCAGCGACGTGATATTTCTGTTTTATCGAGCTCCTGGCCCAGAAACTGCACCGCCTCTGTACGGTGTCCAAAGCCGCAAGGATATACTTCTTAAATGTGGAAAAATTGCTGCCAAGGGCGACGTGGAAGGCGGGGTGGCGTTCTGTTTCTGAAGGTCTTTTTGAAATTCACTCATTTTAGTGTTGAAATATTCGGTCATTACAGCGATTGACAGTTTAAGCGAATCTATGATTTAAAGCGATTAATCTACAGCTAATCAGAAATAGATGTTGTATATAATTACATGAAACTTTGCTGGTAAGTAAACACGAGTTACTTAAAAAACTTTCCATCGAAACATGTGATAATAATATGTTAAATATTAAAATAAAAACTGCAATGTGACATAGATGTTTAACTTCGCCTACCCACACGCCAGAAATTCCTTACTATTATTGTGATTAGTTTGTGGTATAGTAATGTCGACTACCCAAGGTTTGCTAAGTTTAACTGTTTCTTCCGTGGTTACATATAGTTATCGAGCAGAAGTATTTAACGAAGCCATGGTCAAGCTTGGCGTACACTATTGTCACTTTCGTAAACAAGAAGGGCACAAAGGAAGCTTTATCAGAACTTTGAAAATAATGTTGAAGTTTGTCTAAATAATTTTCTTTACTTTTTTTATCTTATGTAGACAAAAGTTTTTTTATGTGGCAATTTTCAATGCAAAATACATAACCTACAACATAAAAACTTTGTAACGAAGATTGGTGAGGAGGCATTCTAAATTCAAATTCATATCCACGCGAACATGAACGAAAAGTGCGCCACCAAACAACGTTTTTAATATAACAATTTAACACATTGTTGCATGTTAATTTCAACATTGTTCGTGCCGCGCGCCGAATTGTTAAAACTCTTTGGTATTAACGTTTCAAAGTGAGCACGCGGGGCGCGCGCGTTTGTGCGGCCCGCTTAGGTACGGCTCGTCCACATTCTGTGGTCATATGCGGTGAGGAAGAAAGGAAAGAAATATAAAGAAAGGCCATATGTGATGTGCTCAACAAGTATTTGTTTTGTCTCCTGATGTCTATTGAAAATCAATATCTACATAGGTATAGATGTTCGTAGATCATCAGCCGTATGGTTATCATATCACTCGCTCTGCCTGCTTTGGTTTCAGGTGACCATGTGTAAAGACGCCCTAATTAAGGTGACAGTTTCGTCTACCCGTCCAAATCAGACATACAGCCAATCCCAACACTACACAATTAGAAGCTTCCGGCCATCTAATCTCTCATGTATTAGTCTAATATAAATGAGAAACAAGTTATCATCAGATGTTTTTATTGTCATTCTTTCACTTAAACTACATTCGCGAACGTTGTATTGCGAATGTCTACAGGTGGTGTGATGACGAGTAGGATCGAGTAAGCAGTAAGCCAGGCAGCCACGCCAACTGAGTTCCCTTTTCTATGTTAAGATTAATTTTAGTTCTCTATCATATTATGATACGTATTTTAATCAGCTTGATGGATTGTGGCGTAATACTTTCTGAAATAGCTCAGAAGGGTAGCATCGTGACATGCGACACAAAACATTGTTTCTACTACATATTTGTATAAAAGAATAATAAAACATCACGCCTGTATCTCTCCAATAGCTTTCCACTGAGCTAATTCTCCAGATCTTCCAGTCTTATCAGTGCCAATAACTCTTTGCGCAGACATTCAATTCTAGTAACTTTTCAAATGAGGAAAAGTATTTTGCCACAGCGATCGAATATCGGTAATAAAACTGGAATTTAAATCAGTGTGCTCGCCCGCTTTCTTAACATTCATAGCGCACACGTTCCTCGCGTACGATTCGCCCCTCTGACGTCACAGCCCCTTGCCTGGACCCCTGTTCATTATCCTATTGAGACCCGCATGTTCCCAGCGCATTGTGCCCCATCGAGCCCCCACGTGCGGGACAGATGTCGGCTGCGCAGGAGTTTGTTTTTATTTCACAATCCTGTGGATATGTCGTGGTGTCGGAAAATGGGATCGATTTTGGGATAGCTTCCTTTTTTGGAATATTATTATTGTTTGAAATAAGAATATTAAATAATTTGTAACCTGTCCACACGCCGCCGTCTGAAGTCAATGTAGGAACTAATATGTAATTATAGCTAATTATTTCGAATTTCACTAACACTAGTAGTCCAATAATTTTAGCAAGTATTTTTTTCTGAAAAAGGGTTAAATTTCCAGAAGTCACCAAACATATTAAAAGTCTTATTATCATATACATTTAGGGTTAGAGTGAAGTGTAACAAATATAAACTAAAGATACATTGTCTTAATTCTAACGAGCTAAGTTTAAGCTAAGAGATTTAATATGAGCATTTCTGCCAATGATATCTGAAATAATAAATGACTTACTGCTCAGAATCATAAACAAAATTTATTATCGATTTCCAAAATGGTGTTGCTTTAACTGTATAACTTCCATGTAATTTCTGACGAAATGGTTGTTTGTTATTCAAAGGGACAATTTCTTTTCTTTCTTTTACCATTGACCACGTGGAGTCACCAAATTTTATCTACATACAGTCTTATAGCATTATTGACCAACTACTGCTATTATTGTTAAATGGTTAACCAGTAGCAAATTTATTTGTATAGAGCGCAGAGACATCTGGCGGTCACAGGGCAGAGCGAACCAGCTCACGGACTTGCAAGCATTCTATCTAAACGTTCTTGAAATTTGTTTGTTTTGGTCCGTGTCGCTGTAGAGACAGAATACAACCAAGCCCCTGCTTGGTTAGCAGGTTGTCGTAAAAGGTGACTAAACCCTACGCTGGCAGACCGCGGTGTGGCGCGGCCTGGCTAAACAAGCAATGGTTGTAGACAGGTTGGTGTTGAATATGTTTCTTTTCATATTTGTAGCATTTCTTTTGCTGTAACTGCTGCCACACGAGACTAGTATAGAGTTGAATACACAAAGTATGAAGTACGTTGTACGAAACAAATCGAGTAAGGATATTTGGCACTCGCTGTCTCCGAGTTGCCTGAATTCTGAAGTAAAAGTTGGTGAGTTTGTAAATAACGGAAACGACTGCCGGAATTATTATTTTAGAAATATTGTAAACTACTCAACTTGTTTGCTTGTATTAAACTTGCAAAGATATACTTAAAACAATTGTCCGTATACAATTTATTTGAAAGTTATTCGAACATATTTTATATCCGATTAACATTCCTCGAGTGTCTCAACGTCAACACAAACCGTGGCCACAGCTGGCCCGCTAACACCCGGCCGACTCCTCGCGACCATACATCGAGAGCATTATTAGTATTAAAACGTATTAAAGCGTAATTCTCTACGTGTATTCAGTGTACGACCAATGGGTGTGCGGTAATAATACTAATAAAATACTTGACCGCTTGTGTTTGTAAAATAATTCTACCTTTGTTCTTACTTAGTTTTTCGTTACCGTGGTCACTTCAGCTTTACTCACAAATATAAGCGTGAAGAGGAGTATGTTTTGTATCTGGGTGTAAAATAATTTACATCAGGGTGTTTAAAGCTGTATATGTGTGGTTTATCAGATGTCTGGTTACCATAACGCAATGTCTGTTTCATTTGAGATTAGACAGCCGTATATGAAATTGTCCCAAGACGTAACGAGTAGGTACAGGACACAAATGATCGTAAAAAAGATTAATAGTAATACTGCAAACACAATGTTTTAATAATTTGAGCACATGTTATCTCTTATCACAATCAGCTCTATTAGAGCAAACATGTTCTTACGACGACTGGCATAATCTCACAGGCGTCTCAGTTCCATACTGGGGCGACCTAAAGCCTCAACTAACGTATCGGGCTAAGGTTTAGTTCCACAGCTGAGGCGCACGTGGTAGAGTTAGGAAGCACGTGGTAGAGTAGTAGAGCAAGACTAGAGAGCTCCATTGAACGCAACGCGCGCTATCAGCGCCGGCCGCCGATATCGCTTATCGGGTTATCGCGAAGGCCACGCCTATCACTGTTGACTGCGTAACATACTTAACGCATGTGTATTACACAGTTAGCCAACGCATCCCATTCCAGCGAGCGCTGTGCGTTTCCAACTCCACCATATTTTCTTTCTCTTATACGTGTTCGAAGTTAATGCTAAATTGTTTATCGCTACACAAATGGATACGTGTCTCAGATGTAAGGACCTAAGGCTCCGCTGCCCCGACTGCGGCTCCACAC
>DWMG01004940.1:0-10552 GCA_018244855.1 Elbella merops | reverse complement strand
AAAACATCACCCTCTCTAAGATTCATTTAGCACGATAGACAACTTTACAAAAATAATGTAGACCCGAAATATTTCATAGACCATTGAGTAAATGTGACATTAGTCTCCGCCATCTTTGCAAATGAGTATTATCCAAAATGAATAATGAGACACGCGAGGACGAGCGTTAATTATAACTGTATTACCGTTTGGAAGGTTGTGAAAGGCAGGAAAATCTCATGGATAATAATATCGAGATGTGTGAAAGAAGTGACACTAAATGAAAGTGGTAAATATAATTTTCCAATAATTTACCTGGCTGCCGATACGCTCAAAAGAGTGATTCTACAAATTTTATTACAAAATCTGTAGATTAACTGAATATAACAAAATCCAGTAGAAATCACACGACGTATTTTCAATAATATTATCCGATATACTAAAATGTATTTTAACACTTATCATCATCATTTGTATCAACCTGTCTCAGTTTACCATTGGACATGGGCTCCTTTATAGGTGTATTTCGCCCTGTACTTAGTTTAGCTGTTTACTCAATTCCTGAATATTACTTCACATAAATTGCAAGTTATGTAATGTTTATGTATATATAATGATTCTTCAGGCATTATTATATGTAAAATAAACTATCCTTTTATTTTAATGTAATACCAAATCAAAATACAATTTTTATATAGAAAGTATAAGAAATTATATAGTAATAGAGATGTAGTAAATAAAAAAGAGGAAGAATCAATACATACATCATGTGTAAGGATATCAGGAATATATTAATACTATTAAGAATTTAATATGTAGATAAATTTGTCATGCAAAAAAATACCTGCTCATGGTCCTTAAATTAATTGTTACAATAAATGAATACAGGCGAGAAAATATTAAATGTAACTCAGCGCAATAAAGTTCCAACAAGCCCAGCTTGTGAAAAATTCATATAACCTATAAATCCACACACTTGTTTCAATATATATTAAAACTAAAACTCACACAAAACTCGCTTTGTTAGTTATACTAAGTAGTAAAAATCGTATTCATGTTAGCCGTAGTTAACATTTGAATACTATCACTTGAAAAAATAAGCAGAATGGAATGCTGCATGGAGAGTGTTCAATAATTATATACAGTTGGGTTAAAAAATTATGTTGTACGTACTTGTAACTTGCTACACAAACCCAGCTTTAAAGTGATAGTATTCATAAGGCCCTATATTAAGTGAACAGCTACCAAAGAATCGGTGAAATGGTGTGTCTCCGAAAAAACCCTTGAAGCTAAAGTGTCGATGACCGTTAACTCCGTTCTTGCTTTGATATCTGTGACCGTGGTGACTGTGACTGGAGCCTCGTGCATCATACACTTTCCGCTTGGTTTCTACCCAAACAATAAAATTACAGTGTACATTTTATATATGTAAATTATTTGTAATAAAATAAATAACAAATTAACTTAAATAACGAATTAGAAAAAATTTAGACAATTTTAGTAGGTCATATGATATCCATTTATATTGGTTATTTCATTAGGTTTAGTTAACTAATTTGTGTTACAATCTCTATCACAGTCTGACTACACAGATAATACATAAATATTCTATTCAAATGAATAGGTGTTATAATATTGTTTACAATTACAATGCATGAGCTATCTATACAAACAATAAACATTCACTAAATTAAAGCAATTATAATGAATGTCATCGCAAGTAAGAACCCCCTATCCCTACCCCTAACTATCTATATATTACTCACATTTAGTACAATTTTTACCTTTTTAAAAACAATCAAACTTTCATTTTGGCATTAAAGTTTTTTTTATATTATCGGTAATAATACAATACAATGAATACTATACCAATAACCAAAAGTTGAAATAACCAACAATAACGCATTTTTAGATACAAACATAAAATTAACTGTGTATAACGTGATTACCATAATATGCGAATAACCGCATAACCAAAAATGCCACATGACGATAGAGCGAACGACGATATTAAATTATGTAGTTATATATTTTTTACATCCGTGCATAAATATATATTTTACAATTAAGGTTTCCAGTTAACTACGTATAAAGGCAATAACCAGAGTTTTGCGTAAGCAGAGTAGCGGAAAGTAGGCTAATCCAATTTTAATGTATTAAAAAGTGCATTACTTTTCATAGAATACAACAATTTAGTCAACCAAGCCTCGAAGCGACGATTCATCTCTTTATTTAATAAAACGTGTTTTTGTGATACTTTTGATTAGAGTATTTCTTTTAAACAAGTTCGGTTTTTTTGTAAATATTTCTACAACGAAAGCAAATAATCATGAACATATCCAATCACATCTTACAAATTTAAAATCTGTGTACGTCGGGAAACAATAAACACTTTCATATACAACAACGTGAGACTAATTAGTTTAAACTTTTGCTGGAAAGCTTAAAATATTCAAACAAAGATAAACCGTGTTTGATATATAAATGAGAAAAGTAAATACACATAAGGCAATGAGATGTTACTTTGTATAAATATCTAGCGTGGTAAAATATATTAAGTAATAACTGAGTTAAAATGTAATTACGAAACCACAACTACGAAACTACTACTAGATGATACTAGAAGGAACCTACCATCAGACAAAACTTCGTATGCTTCGGAAATTTCTTTGAACCTCCTGTTCGCCTCGTCAGCATTGTCGGGATTTTTGTCGGGATGCCATTTTAATGCTAATTTTCGATATCTGAAATGAAAGAAAAAAAATAGTTTATTCATAGTGAGTACAATGTAACACTCATTTTCAATAAAAAACGAAGAGTTTTTTGTTCTGAACTTCTCTCTATTTACCGAATCGTATATCTATAGATGCGGCAACAGCAACAATCGAATTTTTTTATGTACTTTACGACATAATACACATTAGAAATTTGAATTTCCTAGAGCCTCTTGTTATTCCCCTTATAAGAAACAAATGTACGATATCTATTTCTTATTTTATTGTCATACAACAAATAACATTAAACTGACTGATGGATCTGTTCATATATACATCAAATGAAAATTTCGCCAAAAAAAAAAAGAAATACTTACGCTTTCTTGATTTCTGCCTCCGTAGCCGTTCGCGTAACGCCGAGAATCCTGTAGTAGTCCACCATCGCTAGCTTCCCTCAAGGGGCACAATGTAACCTGCAAGATGATGCAAGCAATATTGTATTATTAATCATATAACACATGATATTATTAACAAAACGTTACATACAAATGTAAGGATTGCGAGTTTGTATTTAAAAACAAAAAAGCTGTTTTCATATATATTTGTAATCTATGTTGTATTATTATAATCTTGGTGTACAATAAAGAATAATTGTATTGTATTGTATTGTATTGTATTGTATTGTATTCTGTATTCATATTCATCCAAAAAGAGATCTTTCATTAAGGTCAAAAACATAATACTACAATTATAACAGGTGGGTAATGCTCTAGGAGATGTTAATCTAATTGATGGTATAATTGGCGTTATGTCTTATATCAAATTAGGCACATCGTCTGAAAGTCGAAGTCGCCAGAAAGTCATGTATGCATTAATCTGAGACTAGATACAGCTCATCCCACATTTAGGCTATCACACAATTTGTCTATGAATCTACAATCTAAATGACCTTAGAGCACATAAGAAAAATGTATATTTGAAAAGGTGGACTCCCCCTTCCTCCATCAATATATATATTACAATATCACATTATTATCAATAATTACATTTTATTGTCACATGTTGTTTGTCGTCTTCCAGTGCAATCTGGGAAACATCTAAATAACTGATATGATAATTTATAAACTGTGATTTTGTGACTCAAGATATATTTTTAATGTTCAATTTTCAGTCCTTCACACTCACTTGTCAATAGAAAGAACATGGTATGTATGTAACTGGTACTTGTTTGATTACATACATAACATGTTCTAATGTAAACCATGATCAATAATTTCACCTAAAAGTATAACTATATACAACAGAAACATGCTGACCAATAAAATATTCAAAATATCTTTTCTTTTGCAGACCTATTTCTGCCTGTATGTATATGTATATTCCTATTACCTTGAAAAATTAAGTTGAATTCATTTTTCTGAAACTAGCTTTATCAAACACTGATATTAATCAAAAACCTTAAGCAAATGTAAAAACTTTCTTGAGCACTTTTAATTTCTTATGAAATTTAATCCAATTTTAACTATGTAATAATATTAATTATTCATTGTGTTTCAAAACAATCTAAAAATAAGAACAGTGGGTCATTGAGCCAAGCATAATAAATATTAGAAAATGGTGGGGAAAACTTAGCCAATACACTTTAAAGGTGTAAATTGTCAAAGTTAACACTTTAATTGAGGTTTCAGTACAATTTTTACATTATATGATATTGATATCATTAAAAAAAAAACATTTTTGACCAGTATTACTTCTGAATATTAGCTAACTGGTGACTAAAATATCCTGCAAAAGTATGTAAATAAACATACATTTTGATATTTTAATTCATCACCTATTTATCTCTTTTATTCCAACTTGCAATATCTCTTTGGAACTTTGAATTTGGTTCTACAATTTGAATTTAAAAATCTAGCTTAACAAATATAGGTACAAGAAAAAAAAATGAATCTCAAATTTTGGTAATACCCAAATATCCATAAGAACTTTAACAAGCTTAGTACAAAATGTACACAGTTTTACACTCCAGTGCATGCATGTATTGCCATTTGTTTTGTTAATAAAACCATAACTCATTAAAATTATATATTGTGATAATTTAGAAGAAATAAATATGTATCTGCTGTACCACACTGTCAATAAGGCAAACTACAGCTCTCATGCTGACAGTAGACCTATGTCGCTACTATAGCAAACGGGTTGATGATAATGTGTAGCATGTAAAAAAATATTTGTATCTTGGAAATATATCATGGCACATTTACTTCATTCAGATAATTTGGTAGGCACATGCAAACTAATTCTATTAAACTGTTAATAATATTACAGATAATAAAGATATCTTGAAAGTGAATCATACTTAATGGATATTGACAAAATATCATGAAAATATACACACTGATTATAGTTGCAACAAAAAATATAAGATGTATGTATTTCATTTGATACATGTCTCTAGAAGGTACATTTAACATTTGGTAGTTGTCAGCATAAACAATAAAGAAATGTGCACAATCTCACATTCCTTGACCATTGCATAGAATCTGTAATTTAACACTATGCCTGGGACACATATTAGTTACACAGTCTCACATTGTCAGCACAAATTGATGACAAAGTGTACTTCATACATCTTTTTTCTTTCTTTATGATCTTCTCTATTATTATATGCAATTCTCGATAGTAGAGGTCGACAGTCACTATGCCAGTAGATTGAAAGATTAATTATAATAATAAACAAATAACAAGTCTGTTTTGCCAGAAGGTACATGTTTTGTCAATTTTCTATATTTAAATACTTTTTGTATTTTGTTGGTGTGGTGGTTGGTGTTGTGATTCAATCCCTTAAATGGGTACTGAATTTTTTGAATGTTATTATTTCAGAATGTTAAATTTTATTCAGTCTGTAATATAAAAAAATGGTGGAATCACACTTTAACATGAGTTAGCATTAACTACCTTTAAATTGTTTACAAGAACATGATGTCCAGAATGAAAATGAACTTGCTAATTCATTGTTTGTGTTCATACACATTGTTGATACTGAGAGGCCATTTGAAGAACATTGCAGCCACACAACAATTTTAAATAGCAACCAGTTCTTTACAGTCTAAGTTTACAGATATGATATCAGAGAAATAACAATAAATCAAATAGGGTCTTCTTAGAAAGACTTAGGATCTTCCTAGAAGACTATTATAAGATGGTCCTAAGTAGAATAGAGAGTAAAATAAACAAAAACAACAGCCCTGTTTATTCTTTCTTTAACAACTATTACATGCTATATTTTTATTTTAATGACATCCTTTTATCAGATTCTTCATGGGGTAGACAGAGAGCAGGTAGTGTCCAATCTCTGTCCTAAGAAGACCTGATATATATGATGTCAAATAAATATTATCTGACTATCTATCCTGAACATGAAACAGCAATGCAACTATTACAGACCCTAAGTAGTACTAATAATATTTCAAAACTCACCAAAAACAGCAATCTCCCATGAAAATGCCAAGCTTCTTTTATTGTAATTACATAAAGAAAAACAACTGAAGGTCTAATTCAAATGCTATGAACATCAGATTACTTTGAAAACCATCAAAGTGCACAGTAATAAATAACAACATTACACCTGTATTTCCCTAAAGAGATGGGCAGAGGCACTTCTCACCAATTATTTTATATATGCCATAGGATATCTTTATAATTATAATTAATGTTTTTATACAATGAAATATTTTTAGACATGAAAAGTGTTACTTTGCACTTTGTCTGTTTGTCTGGTGAATCACATACAAACAGTAGTACATTAAGTGTGTACAATTTAATAAATGGTGACTCCAACTTCTGAGGTGCAGCAAATAAAACTTATGTATTTAAGCTGTAAAAATGATTAAAATACTTCATTATGTAACATCACTATTAGTAGATAATACCTTCTTAAATACAAATTATCTATCTAATAGATATTGTGTTATTTAATGACAGTTACTCAATAGGTTATAGATTTAAACTTTAATGTATAAATATTATAAGATAACATACATATACATGTCTTCAATGACTGACATGTCTATCTATTACCACAATGTAAGTACATCTTTATTTATGTATTTATAGACTAACACAATGGGTAACCTTTCTTTCAACAAGAAATGACATTGCTAACATGCTTTACTACAGTTATGATAAGACTTTACTAAATAAATATGCATAAATTACTATAATACTTAATTTGCAAAACAAATAAGGTTTCCCATACTAAACAAATTTGTTTGTTTATTGATTTCATTGAATATACAAATGAACATTGTAAAAATAGTGTGTGTGTATGCATGTGGGTAAAAAGCATTTTCAAGTATATATTGTTACCTGACAAATCTATATCAATTGAAAACTTAAAAAATAAAACTGGTGCATTAATCATAAAAAAAATGTATATTTACCAGTTGAGTAAATAGATTTGGAATAAATTTGCAACAATGCTTTATCAAGGTCTTTTTACACAACTTATATAGGCAACCAATCTGTCAGTCAATAATTGAATCACATCAAATTTTCTCTATGACAAAATATTGACCAATGCATATACAATACGTATATTTTCTCGTTTAAAGAACTCAAGCTCACATACAAGGAATAGATAGCTTAATTAGTCATGCAACACTAAGAAAGACCCGTAAAAATGTGAAGTAATACCTCACACCTACACAAAGTATGATGCAGAGCGAAATGTTAGCATGACACGACATCGCGCGATTTTATTACGAGAAGCCTGTTGTTTCGTAATGAATGAGCACCAGAATGATCTTATTTACAGCAAATATTAATGATATTATTTTAATATAAGCTCATACCAACCTTTTTAAAACATTTGTCCTTCCGGTGAATTTATGATCGGTATATCACGGATCGCCAATAGACGTTTTCCAAACTTCCCAAATGACACAATGCGACTTATACGGTTATCACTTTTTGCAATTTATAATATGCCAGTTACGATTTAAAACCGAATGATAGTTGAGAACGAATATTTCGTCGAGTGTAAAATACACATGAAAGCACTTAATGGATGATTGGTCTCGGCCAATGACAGTAGTGATCGAACTTTACTGAATAATAACACTGTAATCTAATCACTCCTTTGTTGAAAAAATCCCTAGCGGAAAATTCTCGCGAACAAAATCAATAACGTATTCTTACCGAACCTATCACTGGAATTGCAACAAGTTATTCTAGATAATCACGCTAGCTTTTCTTAATTTTATCAATGAGCTCACTATTACTGCCAAAAAGATAGGAGATGTAACATCAATCCACAGCGCGCACACCGTTCGCTTCATCCATCAAATTAAATGATGGATCTACCAAACCATCACACCAAAACGAAAATTACCAATACCACTACCACACAGCGCACCAGCCACAGCTTAACCATAGAGTACAAAGACAATTTTTATTCGATGTGAACTTTTACATACTTGCTAATTTTTTATATAAGCAGTTTGCAAACATAGGGATTTATGAATTTAATATTATCTGTAATTTTGTGTCAAAATCTAGGGTAATATTCAACCAATTATAAAAGATAATTAGGTGGTTTGAACTATGGCGCGTCTGTCAACGAGATAAGAAAGAAAGAGATAGAAAATCTTAGAACACGATTTTATCTCTCTCAAGGATTCTAATTTGCGAATTACAAACTAAAAATTATTCTTGCAAATTCTTTGAATTGCAAAAACATTTTTATGGATTGGTAACAGATTTTTATAAAGAAATTGTTTGACATTTGAATATAATTTAACATTTCGTCTGAATGTCATTATGTAGTTTCACAAGTGAATTTTCATACAAAATATTTTCTTGATTTTCTTCTGAAGTAGAATTTAAAAAATACATGGTATATTACAGCAACATCAAACATTTCCATAGCTCAGAAACTTTAAAATAATATAAAAAAAACTATCAATTCTAAGCTGTGCTGTTGCGATGATTAGGTGTTATGATTTATTAGATCTGTCCTTTTGAGAATATAAAATAAAGATGAATGTATACACGAAATAGATTATATTACTTTGTATTCGTAATTAGATGTTGCAGCTTATGTATCGTAAAATGACATTGAAATCGTTATTATTTAACATTCATAAATTGCATATTTCCATTTAAATAGATTTCTTTGCATATTAGATATCTTTTTTTTATCGTTAACATTTTAAAATCTGGAAATAAAACCCTATTCATTTAGTAAGCAAATTAACTTACATTATACTGAACAATAATATACCTACAGTAAAAGGAATCGGTGCAAACAATACACAAATTAAGTTTAATTTATGAAGAGTAAAAAAACATTAGGGACACTTTAAAATTATAATTTTTTTCTATATTTTTCACCCCTTTATTTATATTTTTACTAAAATTATACACTTTACCTAAAATATTTACAGTCTTCTTTGACAGAATTTATAATCGTTTTTGGAGTATGCATATTGGATAGTTGTGGAAAATATTAACTTATACTATGAAAATGAAATAAAATTACAATATGTCTTGGTAGACGCAGTTAACCAATTGAAAAAAAAATTAAAGTTTAACTATCCAGAGAGAATATTTGATCTGTAAATGGTCCTATTTGGTAGTTTACTCGATGTATCTAAGTTTTTAATTAAAATATGTTTACATGTGCCTTAAAATGTTTAAGTAATAATTGGCATGAAAAATTAATTGTTGCAGCGGACAAGCATCACAAATGTTTTTCGGCATGAATATTACTATTTCATATTACTATTCAATCGTATAAAAGATCTATGATTAACAATAAGTTTATGGCAAATACTTTTTAGAAATTCATAATATTATTTGTGTCGATAATTTTCTAAGTACCTCCATTCTTTTTCATGACTGTGTCAATAATTATACTCATGTCACATGTTATAAAGTAATACCGTCAAACAACACTGTTATAGGTACCTACATAAACAGATGATTAGCGGCTATTAATTTCCCTAGAGAAATTTGTAGTTTACTTAAAACCTACAAAAGTCAGGTAGTGTAACAGTGTGTGCATATCAGTAACGCGATATAATACACACACTGTATTATTCGAGGGACTATTCGTTGAACAACCAGGTCAACAAACCTGCTTTGATATAAATAGGTCAGCGTACATGTATTTGAACCTTAAAATAATGACATTGTATTGAAGAGAATGAGCGCTCACGTACACCAGCGACTGTTTACCTAGCGACGTACCACCTGGCGAGTGGCGAGCCTTTGCTTAGCAGCGACGGTACAGCAGCTTGACACTTCGTTAACCGCCGGCGACTGAATGTATGACGAGTTAACCGTTAGAACGCGCGAACAATTACATCTTCCGCCATTCAAAACGTACATAGATTTCAATGTAAGCATTAATGTATGCATATTTATACTCACTCATGTATGTAATGGCGAGTACAACTAAAGGCCGTGAACATTGCGTTCTAAAAATGACTAGTTTTCTATTTTTTACGCACCTATAATACAAGCATTAAAATTTTTTTTCGTGTAGGTACAAGGGGATTGTACTTCAAATGGGTGATGTGGTTTCCACAATGAAAAAGTTGTCAACGTTATGTCCCAAGCCATTGGCAAAATGCTAATTTCGGAATTAGTGTGGTAATTATAATATTCTTTACATGGTTAAAAATTCAGCCTCTCACTCTGGAGGTCCTGGGTTCAAAACCATGGCACGCACCTCTTTAGAAAAGTGCGTTTTAAATTTAAATATCCCTGGCTAACGGTGAAGGAAAACATCGTGAGGAAACCTGCATACCTTAGAATTTATAAAAAAAAAAAAAAATAAATTCTAAGGGGGGTGA
>DWMG01004939.1:0-10553 GCA_018244855.1 Elbella merops | reverse complement strand
GGCCTCTCTAATGGCACGCCACTGAGCTCGATCTTCAGCTCTTCGCATCCAACCACTGCCAGCCACTTTGCGTATATAGTCATTCCATCTAGCTGGAGGGCGTCCTACACTACTTTGAACTTGCTTGGTATATTTATCTACATTTTTATATCTGAAGTATTACTCGAGTTGTCTCAATATTTTCAAGTAGGTACGACACGTGTCTGGTAATACATAGCTACTCGTACACAACACTCAAAGTAACTTCAAATGTAAATTGAATAGAACTTAAGTAGGTTTAAAATGTAGTAAAGCGGGACATGGGTTTTTGTGTTCGGGTTCTGTATTGTTGATAACAAAATTAATTTGGACTGTTGACGGAATATTCGTTACATAACTACGAATATGAAGTTCTCAGTACATAAATAGTCTTGTTGTCATTCTTCTTCTTAGCGTTCCTGTAAAATAAAATTTACGCTACGTGTATTTACAAATACATATTACATTATTTTACATTATACAAATTCATATTAAATTATCAAAGTATTTTCAAATATTAGACCCGTAGTTATAGGTGTATAAATGACACTAATGACACGAGCCAGTTGTCAGTTGGAACGAGTTGTATATCAGAGCGCCAAATTTACAAATAATTGCTTATTACCCAGTATTTATTCGTGTCACAAGTGACAATCACAATCTTCACATATGTGAATATTGTGAGGGAGATATCTCCATGTGTTATGGTGGCATATAAAATAAAGATTCGGTTATTTTATCAATAGCACGGGACACTGAAGTTAGCCGTATCACTATTGTCTAGCCATCGTCTGCTACTCGAGGACTTACTCGCAGACGAGACTGTGCTCACCGTGTAATCACCACTCGGGCTTAATTATGTTAATATGACTGGCCTCTTGGCCTAGTTATTACGACTTTACTATTACGGATCGCGGGTTCGATTCTTACTCAGGACAAATATTTGTATAATGATTAAGCAGCAGCGTCGGCGATGCGAAAAGCCGTGCCCTGCGATCTCCAACCCGCATGCCCAACGTGGATATTATGGGCATAAACCCACTTTTGGGGAGGCCTATGTCCAGCAGTAGACTGAGATAGGCTGTTGATGATAATGATTGGCGCTAAAAGAACTTAAAATTGCTTAACATTTAAATACAGATTACGGCTAGTTACAGTAATTTAAGAGCAAATGACATTGTGATAGAACGGCTTGCGTGCTCTGCGCACTCTAAAAATAAACAACATATACGCGGAATCGCCTAATATGACTTCCTAATTAACGAACAGGCGCCAGAGGCCACTGACTGAACGATTCGCGATCTGTCAACATTCAACGTCACGCGTCGTCCGATTGAGATATTAAATTTAGCTCTACCCAGCGACACACTATCTATAATTACAACATAAAGTAATAATCTAATTAAAAACTTCTCCCAGCTGACATTAGCAGTTATTTCTTTAATCCAGTTTGGGATCGGTTGCAGATGTCCATGGACGGCATTAGTTACATGTAGCTGTCGCTTCTTCACTAATATATTGACTCAAAAAAGCAAAAAATTGTAATTATATTGGTATAATTTTAATTGATTGTCACGAAGAAATCTTGTTTAGAATGTGATATGAATATCTCAGTGATGTTTATGTTTTCACGGACAATTAATAGAAATTAACAAACTCAAAACACAAACAAAACTGAAATTGTTTTCAACAAACATACCTAATTATTTCCAATTAAAGCCAAAAAAATATATTTTATCTATTTATGACATAGAAACAATTAAATTGTTTCAAACTAATTAAATATGTATGAGTCGATTATGTGAACTTCGTGTAAATGAAATTCTTATAAGTGTTTCCTGAACAATAATGGAATTTAAAAAACCAATATATGTATGTAATTAGTTTTGTCAATATTAACTAATTTACTTTATTCACTAGTAGCTTAAACAAGTTATGAATATAATTGTGAAGTAGAAGAAAAGAAGTTTCATCAGGAATGGAGCCAGTGGAAATCCTCAGCTTTCTGGCACATTTCGAGGAAACAATATGACAATATTTTTATACATGAAACGGATATTTTCGCAAATAAGTGAACAGGCGTGATAATACACACACATGTATATATTAATACGTAAAGCAAAAACTTCGAACCCCTTTTTACGAAAATTGCGCAGACGGAGGAGTATGAAATTTGGCACACTTATAGTTTATATAGAGAAGGAGTGCAGAATGCCAATTTGAAATCAATAAAAAAACATCTCACGCACTGACATACATTTGACATACACACCCATATATAGGTACCTACTCTTTCGTTTATGATTGAAGTCTGTGGTCGAATTGAGAATAGATTAATATTGTTTGTCTTTAATATTTAATGTATACGTGTAATATGTACGAGTATTACAAATACCTTAAATTGAATTAAATAAACCATTTACTATTCACGTTCCCATTATCAATGTAAATCATGAAACGTCAATAAGACGTCAATAATAATAATTGTTGTAATTAAGTAGCACAGAGGAAAGATTTATTTATGCATAGTCTTTGACATTAGAACCTAGACATCGCTCAGACTGATTTTTATATGATTAACGATTGAATTTCTATCGCTGCTGGGCCATTAGTATATACTTATGTATAAGTACACAAATTGATAAAATTCTATTAATATGATTTGTCAATAAAATACTAAACGTTGGGAACGAATAACCAATTTTCTGGTCGTTACTCTATCGTTATCACATTATAGTACTGTTTGTAAACATATTGGATATTATAATTAATCCAAGGATAGGGTAAACCAAATACTATGTCATTACAACTGTATACGGTATACTCAGATCAACTGAAACTACCTCAGATTTTATACTTTTGTTCAATAAGTAAACACCATTTGACCCGACTGGACCCAAGGTTCTATTATAAAAAAGAGTTAAGCAGTTAAGTGAAGCACCGACAATAAACATATTATTATTTTCCCCAGCTACTTATAAACTTCTAATTAGGTTTCAGGCTGCATGAAGAAATATTAAAAGCAAGATACTTTTCGCAGTAAGTACGATCGACGAACCGAGTCCAGAGATCAGAATAAGGGAGAAATGCCAAATATTGTAATCATATATTGCATTTATATGTATGTAACTTTAAGCGCTAGTTTTGTAATGTGTATGTTCGTGCTACTCGTATTTGTATGTGTAATAATAATAATAAAATAACCTATATTTGTCATTTCATCATTAATTGGTCATATGATTATATGAATCAGTTGTAATGTTACATGCAATTAATGTCATGTAATTGGCTAAAACAAACAAAGTTTTATTCGTAGTGCAAGCGGGGAGCGAGCGATGGCTAAGCTATGAGAATAGGAATCCGTAATAATTGGGAATGAACGAATGATATTTGTTATAACGATTTAAACTAGGTTAATTTGTTAAGTTAGCTAGCCGATAAGATCATGTGAAAAAAGGAAGAAAAATGAAAAATATTTAATAATCTAACACATTTGTGTTAAAGTTAAATTAATGACAACAAAAATAAAACATATAGGTTACCTGAGATACCTGAGGTACCTAAGATTTAATTAGTTGATTGTTAATCCGTCTGTTCGCGTTTACGTAAAAACTAATGAATACTTTGTAAATTTGTAACAAAGTACCATATTACGGTAAAACATTATCTGGTTCGCGATACAGGGCACTTGTAAACTGTAAATCAAAACTAGTTTGAAGTAAATCTATTAAATGTACGTCTCTACTTCATTGTTCTTCTTCGTATTACCTATTTGATAAAGGAATGTATCTAGCACATATGTATATTAGGTATTACAGACTAATTACGCTTTTTAAAATACCTACTCATTTGTAGCACAAGTGTAGAACTACCAAATAAATTTACATACGATACTATATAATTTTTTGTATATTTGTTGAGAATCGATTATAATATCAATATTAATTATCTTAAGCCACTACACTTAACGCCACTACGCATAACGAAAATACACATAACGCCACTACGCCGTTTGTTATTGCACACTGTCGTTGTCCTTATTAAACTTAACCGTTTCTCTTAATGCAAATTTCCAAAAAAATTTTACATTGTCCAAAGTACAAAGTTTACATCAGTCCCTATATTTTCCCCAAAAGGGGGTTTATGCCCCTAATCTCTACGTTGGGCATGCGGGTTGGAGATCGCAGGGCACAGCTTTTCGCAGTTAATGGGTTAGTATTCGTCCTCTTACTCCGAGGGTCCTGTAGGTACTCAAATCCACAGCGCGCACCTCTATACAGAAATGTCCCTGACAGATCCTTGAAAGATCCTTGTCCTATACAGAAATGTTCCTATGTCCTCCGATTCCCGGAATCCCCACCTGAACTGTTCAACCTCCCACTCTAGCCGTTCGCAACCCCGGAAGCCTTCTTTAAGACGCATCTTACGACAGGCAGGAGTTACCGAGCTCTGATCGTGGTCCCGAGCTACAGGCACGAAAAAAGAACTCTTAGATGCACATTTACTCATAATTGAATTATGCTCTGCCTTAACTTAAAAAATAGTCAGGCTATCCCGAACAAAGACGTGAGTAAATGAAACATTAAGTTACAATTTTCATTGTATATGTATACAATATACAGTGACTGAAGCAACTTGAATTTGAATGTATTATTATGGCTAGTGTAAACTCCGTAGAGTAATAATCTCAATAAATAATTAAGATATACATGGAATTATAGGATGCGCTGATACACGAATGTTTAATGTTCTGACACATGTCACAGCCGTCTGTGTTCTGTCTGTGCGCTGACGTCATTAGCGCTCTGAGGATGTTGTCAGAATGTGTCGTATCTATATACACAGTAAAATAATAATGTCAGTGTGTATTTTCGTGTTATTAGCATTAGTCCTTACATTTGCATGAAAGATAACTGTTTATTTATATCAATGTTTAACTGTTATTCATTTGTTTATTAGCATTAAATGTGGCTACGCCCATGACTTCATTACCAACTTTACAGATTGAACCGGGACCATACGATCATAATTTCGTCCGAAGATCCACGCCCGTCTACTCTCAAAAGTGAACGTCCCAATCTGTGACCGATTTTAAATAGGCAAAGTTATATCTATACTAGACAAATATTGCCAACCAACTTACTTCTGCAGTCCTATTACCAAGAATACTAATGAATAGCAATTACCTAAGTATCTATTAAACACAATTGACCTATTCTGTTACTGAGTTTTTGGTCGCGGTATCCACTTATGACTATTACCAGTTCGTTTGCTAGGTACCGTTTTCACGTAAAAAAATTAACCCAACGGTCGGATTTTCCCCTGTATCGAGGAACAATTTTAAATCATCAGCAAATCTATAAACACCGAGCAGTAGGAATTGCGTTCACTAAATCATTTTAATGAAAATCTAGTCCGACAGTTGATTCCTGCTTTAATCCGGAAGTTACTTCGGTAGTAGATTAAGAGAGTAACCGAGCAGGAGGAAAC
Organism: Elbella merops; assembly: GCA_018244855.1. Lineage (NCBI taxonomy): Eukaryota > Metazoa > Arthropoda > Insecta > Lepidoptera > Hesperiidae > Elbella > Elbella merops. The sequence continues at coordinate 5,045 of DWMG01004939.1, read as the reverse complement.
TCGAGAGGAAACTTAAAAAAGGTACTTTATATCAGAGGATAGGTTATATTGATCGTATCAAATACTTATCAAAAACCAAAAGACGTATCCTTCTGGAGAAAACAAATCACTGCATATTCTGACGATCGTCACTTAAGTTCGATAAAGAATCGATTGATGTTACACTTTCAAACGTTATTTCATAAACATGTAATATGAGCAGGTATTTATTACACTTTAAAAAGTCAAATATTTTTACCCATGCCATTGCCATGGTTTTGTAATAGACCCATAGCAGCCACATGTTCCGTTATAATACATAGAACAGTTGCCATAACATGGACAAAGCCTCTACCTTCCTCCTCCGTACCGTGGCAACGGTTAAATTCCGCTAGAATGACTGGAGCTGCAAAATAGGTCCAACATGTGGCTCTAACATTATTTTCAGTTTTGTACGGTTTGCTGATGAGACATTAGATCCATGGGCATTAGAAAAACGCTTGATATTTCTATCAGGGATGGTCGTCGTATCTAAGATATAAAATTTCAGAGTGCCGGATCCTGCTTCGACTAAGAGGCTAACTTAAAAGGGGACAATTTACAAATTAACATTACAAATTAACTTACTTGCACATATACAAGGGGATTACATCGCCGGTATTGTTTTTATTTATTTTTTAATAGGTACATCACCAAAGTGACGGCTTGTATTTATTAACTATGATAACAATTCCATTATTCCAAAAAAATAATTATAATTTGACAAGAGATATTGTTTACACTATTGAAATAATACTAACATTATATCTTGTTTTTATTTATTTTTAATAATATTAAATTGGTAGAATAAAACCAAAGAGCCTATATCGCCATAAAAACATTTGAGTTGAAATCTTTACAATCTGTGCAAATAGATGGCGCAAATATAATATAATTACACAGGAATGGCAGCAACTATCTAGTCACCGCAAGGATAAATTTGTCTACATCATGCGACAACAGATGGCGCTGTTACACTAATAACCAAAGAAAACAATCACTTCATGAAATGTTTTTATTGAGCAACGTAACTTAATATTAACTTTCCCTATAGTAATGTGGAGCTACTTCAAGCAACCAATCTTTTTCTATAGTCATCATATCGCGCATGAACGTTTTATCGCCCGCACTCTGCACGCTCGCAAACACCACCCTGTAAGAGATTAATTTAATTATTAATAACATACACGTTAGTATTACATAAGGATCTTATATAAATTCTTTCATAAATCCGAATTTTATGGAACCTTTGTGGTTGTGAAAAACCTTCCATAACCCTTTTTTACTATTAAATGTTTCGTGAGTGTTTATACACATGATTATAAATGCGCGCAATATATACGCGCAACGCGTGCGACGGCGCGCAGTCTCCGCCGCGACCTCGCTGCGAGCGCCGGGAGCTCATGAGGAAGGACCCCGTACAGCTCCGAAACTAGTCGGCCCACCCCGATAAACGTACGTGAGTTAAGCCGGTACATTTATAATCACTTCCCTAACACTTTTAGTAAAGAGACTGTACCGTAATCGATAAAGAGGTATATAAATGTGTTAGAAGTTGATGTTACAAATTTAGTTCTATTATATTCGATACAGATATTAGTGGACCGCTTAGGGTGTTTATGTCTTCTGTATTATAAAAGATATCCGCTCAATATCCGACTGGTCAACATAGCATCACACGTATTAAAAATCACATTGTAAAAACGTGTGAACTATATAATTATAGTACCTATCAATGATGAGCAAGATTGCAATTATTACCTAACCTTACAGATATACTCGAACACAAGGGTTTTAAAACTAAATAATATTACAAAGCATAAACCCCTCACAACTACTATTGGATTCGTATAGCATGAAACAACCATGTCAAAAGTATGTACAGACCATTTAGGCTGCTGCATGTGGTACAGGCAGCTGTCGGGGCTGATGTGCAGCTGGGCGCCGCGCACCCCGCGGTACGCTGAGCTCGCACTCAGGTAGGCCGCTTGCGGGAACAGGCCGGACAGTAAGCACTTCATTATGCGGATACATTTCGCTGAGGAAACAAGACACATTGGTATACAAATATAGAGATACTGACCATATTATAGAAAACTCATTTTAACCCATACCTGTCCCCATGTCGGGCGTGTCGAAACTCTTGTTCTCAATTTTAAATTTCCCCTTCACTATTTTCTCCAAGCCGTCCCTTACTTCGCAAACCTAAATGAAACAGAACAATTTTATCTTTGTAAAACGTGTATATTGAATATTTTATCCACAAAATCTCATAAGATAAAACTCAATTCAACAAAATTTACCTATGGAACGAATTTACTTGAATTTTCATACATCTTACATAGTTCTAAAGACTGTAAATTAGAGAAATTATATTTATTACGCTAATTAAAATAAGGCTAGATAAAAATATTAATGTAAACTATTAATAATAAATAAATAACTAATAATTCAATACCTGATTTTTAGGCACCCTACATTACCTTCGACACCTCCAACAAGGCTATTAAAAATATAAAAATTCGGTAAACAGCAAGTTTATTCTTTCTTTAAAATTTTAATAGCTAATTAACGACTCACACCTTCTCCATGACTCGGTAGTTCAGGTACATCTTGTGGCACCAGTCTTTGCAAGCTTTGCTCGATCTCTTCTCATCGCTTTGCGAATCCCTCACTCTCATGTACGCGTCGAATATATTTAAATACATGATCAGATCGCCCTCTGCTACCTGGAACACACGAATATCGTTATTTTATTGCCTATTTGTTTGCCGCCTTTTTCTAAATATAAATATGAAAAAGAGATGGAGCGATCATGTAGTCTCCTCATCATGAACTCATTCTATACAGTTTTGTACAAATGACTGAGGTAATAATCCATCTACCCCCAAAATACCATGGAAAAATTTATCTGTTCCAAATTTCAATGCGACTAAGTTTCTAATATGAAGGATGTATTATAAGTATTTGTGCTTACATTGAATTTTAATAGTAATTGATCAATAAGCGTAGATTTTATTGAGTGCCAAATAAATATTTAAAAAAAAAATTGTCTCGGAAAGCAGAAGCACGTGTGGCAGATGTCAAACGTTACCATTCAACTGTTAACTCATGGGAGACTTCTCACATCCACATTACAGCACTTCTGAATCCACTACTATACATGTGCTGCTTGTTTTGCCCAAAATCCCCACGCTAGACATCTTAGGGATCTGTTTCATCTGCTCATATATCTTAGGGATCTGTTTCATCATTAGTTTTCTAACGTCACCTTTGAGCAGGTAAATACCTCCATATACTGTTTCACATACCCTGTCCGTATAGTCTAATCTTCGACATCTTTAATAAGCATACCTCAAAGTGATTCCTCCTACTGATCTTAGCTGCGATATTCTCTTTCCCCGTGCCCTGTTTGACGAACACGCTGTCGACCTGCAGCAGCGCCGCTATCGACAGCGCCTCGTCCACACACCCGTACTCCCCTGTACATGGAAATATTTATGCAGGGACATGGAACAAATTAAAAGAAACAACTATCACCAGCGGCTTAGCTCTGTAAAACGGAACTATCTAAAAAATGTACTAGGCACGCAATGAAATATTGAATTAAAAAAAAATCGATTAGTATGGATATTGGATAGAAACTATCTCCTAATTAAATGATAATTATAAACAGGCCACGAGGTAAGGTAATGTTAAACCTAAAATAAGATTCAGAACTTTCCAATGAATGAAATTAATTAATTATACTCGTTATATTTTTTTTTTCAACCCATTACAATTCCACTGTTGGAATACAGGTCTCCTCTCATATTGCTCTCAATAAGGCCACAGTCTGCCACGCTGGCCAAGTGCAGGTTGGCATACTTCACACAACTAACGCCATCTACATAGGAACAGTTGGTTGCAATAATAATTTAAAAATTACTTTGGAAATACTAAAAAAATAAGAATACAATAAATACATTTGATTCTTAATATGTTATAGCATCTCGCGTCTTTTTATCCGAAAGGATTGTTGTTTAATTCGTTTTTATTCATTTCTACCACAGAAGAATTTATTTAACTATCAGAGCTTTTAATGTGGGAAGTTACACAAAACGATATGAACCTATAAACATTTATACTCCATTACTTTAGTATGATTAGTATTGAGTCCACTTTAAATTAATAAAATAACAGATATTAGTAAAATCGTAATTATCACGAAGACTTGCAATTTTTATTTATGTGTATAATATTAATATCTCACCACTGTTACAAACAATTTTGGCAATCATTGGTTTCAGAGGTAACTCCGCCATGTAGATCCCCAGATCTTGTGTCAGGTCCCCCATTTTGTCGATGGCTTTCATGGCATACAGTGTCTCCAAACCCGCTAGTAGGCTCTTAGCCGGCGGGGGAGTCGGGAATGTGAATCTAGACAACAAAGAAAATGCAATACTAAATTACTGACTCTATGTACTGGTAAGCAACAAATGATTAGTGATATCATAAATAATATTATGTACTTTATAATCAAGAAAAACATATGTAATATATTAAATTTGTTTATTATTTAAAAGGGTCAGTTCATAGAAGCTATTCATGTATTCGCGTTGTTTGTATTCTTTTATTGTTGTTGCTGTATTATTATTATTTTTATATATACATTAAATTATGACAACTACACGAGGTAGGTACATAAATATATACATATTATAGAATTGGTCGGGAATAAAACATGTTATACATATTACCTTAGCACGTTGCTGATCCCTAAAGCCTTAAGTTGCAGCAACATAGAGGAAAGATCGCTTCTACACATTTCCGGAGGGATACTGGCTGGTAGTTTTTCGTATTCCTCTTCTGTGTACAGCCTGACAAGAAAATATAAATATAATAACATATCATCATCATTATCATCATCAGCCTATCTCAGTCCACTGCTGGAAATAGGCCTCCCCAAAAGAGGATTTATGCCCGTAATCTCCACGCTGGGCATGCGGGTTGGAGATCGCAGGGCACAGCTTTTTGCACCGCCTACG
>DWMG01004938.1:0-10553 GCA_018244855.1 Elbella merops | reverse complement strand
ATTGCTTAGAGCAATAACCGTGTTTATACTTGTAGGTACATACATATATCCTGCTATCTTAATTCTGTTTTTATGCCTTGTTGTTCATGTAAATACTCATTCATTTTGCACATAATAATGAATTATTACATTCATAAAGATAACTCTATTAATTAATTACTGCGCTTTTGTATATTTAATTGTTTAATTTAACGTCCACCTTTTATTCGGGTAAATTGTATGTTATACAATATTAGCACTCACCTACAATAAATTGTAATTTAAATTAGGAATTCATTATTAACGCCCCGTAATAAAGTATCATTAAAAGCGTTGTGGAGTATGAAGAGAGTTATGAATGTAGGCGAATCACGTCGGTAAAAATAGAACGATATATTTGACTCTATGCTCTCTGCCTATCCCGTAAGGGACCTGATTAATATACAATTATACTATATTATAATGATAAAAAAGGTTTATAATTTACAAATTAGCAGTAGGTACAATACACAGCTCGTAAATTTTTTTACTATTTGAACATTCGAACTCACGGTCAAAGCAACATCAATAAAGTAAGAATTTCATGTTAGTTTCACACATCCATAGTGTGTAGCACGTACGTATATCTAAGAAACGAACGATATGAAACATTTGAGTGTCGGCACATCGCGTGCGCTATGGGCAGCTGTCGATGGATCCGTTTAACGGTTGGAGATATTGTTTGCAAGATGGAATTGATGTTTTCACAGTCCATCAGCTGTTTGCCGGTTTCAGTCACGATCGGCTTCCGTTATTCATTCACGCTGCCTCGTCTGTGTTTTACATTCCTTTGTTTTAAATTCGCTAATGTATTTCTTTAGTTGTTTGTTCATTAATCCACTCAAGAACTTTTCAGAAATTTTAGATATTTTGAACGTATATTTATGAATGGCTTATGCGTTGCTTGCTTATTGAATACATTGTATATTTTTCTTGGTTAAAATATTAAAACGGTTTATTTGATGTGCTACGAATTATTTTTTTTTAAAACATCTGTCCGTTCTTAAAGATATTTGCACTTAAGTTACCATTAGATTTACGAGAATAGAATATTGACCACCAAAGTCAGGTAGGTACCTACAGAACGCAACTACGTATCTACCTATCAGGTCCACATATTGTGGAATGAATGAAAACTAGATATGCAAGTAAATAAATAAATATTATACATCTTTATATCAAATGTTCATTTGAGCTTAATTTATTTTTACGTTTCAATGTATAAAGCGCGTTGTTCACAGATATCTAAGTTTTTTTTTAACAAGCACCGATCTAATAAATACGTTAATTTACTTCATAAGTTCTTACTCTATGCATTTTCTGTTGTATTATTTTACTACATCGCGTACATCATTAGTCGAATAATACCATAATAATTAACCAGCGGTTTTAATAAGTATTTATTAGTCCAACCAATTTAATTTGCTTTTAAGTTGCAAAAGTCGATCATTAAACAACGTAAAATACGTAAATTGGAAGTCAATTTTTACAGTTTATTATCTGTAAAAGCTTATTTAATCAAGATTGTAGCATATAGCGAAATTAAACAAGTACCTACTGTTTACAAAGAAATGCAATAACAACAGACATATGGTAAAGGCACATCTCTTTGTCTTGAAATTGTTCCCGAAAATATTACAAAAACCGAAGACAGTGGTAAAATTAGCGGGCTCTATATAATTTTCTTTATTCACTCTGATATCTCGGTGGTGACAGATGTCAGCAGGAATATAATAGGGATTGCGTGGCCGCCAGCGATGTCTCCGCGGGGCCTGTGGGTAATGAGCGCTACGCATTCGGCTAGATATTCTTCCCGTCATTTCATTTCCAGATGTAAGTAGATGGCACTTATCTCTACCGCTTGTACCAACCGCATCGCAGCAGCGGATTCTCGGAAGTAATCTTAATAATATACAACACAAAAAATTATAAGTTAGAAAGGAAAATATGAATATTTTAAGTCTAATTATGTAAATATAGCAACAAAGTTTAGTTTTAAAACAATATTTTGCGATACCGTCCATATAAATCGGTCCATATAAATCCATCTATCGGTTTATGTACAGTTGAAACCTGTTTTAATGTGTCATCTGCGATACATAACAGGTAAGTAAGTAACAATAAATTTCCAAAAACCCGTTATTATTGAGGTCTTTATATATGTCTAATGCTGTACATAATTACATATTCTTATCAAATATAATCACACCGGCTGTTTCGTTTATATAATGATACTCGCACATGAGTATATTAGCTACCACAAATACTTTTATTAGCATATATGGTACTATCAAATTTATATTTATAATTTTTAAGTTATCTGTAAATAATATCAGATTAAAATTCCATGTTAGTCAAAATGAAGATCTGCTTCCACTACCTGAGAGTATTTATATAGGTAGGTACATATACCTAACGGTAAATGATGAAATATAATTAGCTCTTTTACATACATATATATTACATATACATACATTATAGCTCATCCAGATTTAAAATAAATGTTCAACAAATTGACTCATTTAAAATATACAGTGATTTAGCAAGTAATCATTATAAATTTCATAACTTTAAACAGTACCGTTCGGAAGTGTAACGCGTGTTGAGGGTAGTACATAATTACGGTGGTGTAGGTATATTTTACATATCGTTTGCACGCGCATGGGTTGTGGGAGGGTGGGCGGTGCATACTACTTGCAGATATACCTACTGTTTCATACTTCCTAGGTTTATAGGGACTAGTGGCCTGAAATTGACAATGGGAACGTAAATAATAAATGGTTTTTTATTCAATTTAAAGTATTTGTAATACATATTACACATTAGCTTTTTGCACTCCTTCTCTATATATACTATAAATATGTTAAATTTCATATTCCTCCGTCCGCGAATTTTCGTAAAGAGGGGTACTTACCTACAAAGTTTTTACTTCACGTATTCTTAAATAGGCATTTTGCATAATAACTTTAGCTCAAATGTAAATAACAAAGTGCCACGAAATAGTTCTTCATCTATTAAATAGAGCTCCATTAAACTTGGTTTCTGTATGATCATTAGGTAGGTAGTACCTACTCAAAGCACATACCTAAATAAATACCAAAATGAATTGTCGCTATGAAACGATTAAAGTGGCTGGCAGTGGTTGGATGCGAAGAGCTGAAGATCGAGCTCAGTAGCGTGCTATTGGAGGGGCCTGGGGATAATGAATGAATGAATGAATGAAACGATTAAACAAATATCCCGAAGGTAAAAAGGGATAGCTGCGAGTTGAGCACCTGTTAAAAACGGCATAAAACTAAACAGGTCGTTCAACTATAATAAAGTTCTATTAACGGTTTTACGAGCTCGACTCCGCGGGCACGCGCCTCGTAAACCGCCGGTCACCTGTTGTGCCTACAATGTACCACCAGTTCGTCAATGGATACTTTAATGACAAAAACATATAGCTCCATTCATAATTATTAATCTAGAGACGACGCTTATTTGTTCTACAGAACACAATATTAGGTCAACATCAAATGTTTTACCGTTTCATTATACAGACAGCTTGTTTTACATTAAGACATGTTTAGGATTGTTGATGTGCCAGTTTGAGAGGTATATTATTAATTTATACACATAAATGAGAGATACACATAATAGATAAATTATATCTACTTGAAGTAATAAAGTTACATAAAGTGTAGGTTTGATAGAAAGGTACTAATTCTTACTTTTGACCGTTTTTTGCTGTGATTGTTTTAATTGTAATTGTTTTTGTTAGGTACCTACTGTATATCCATCCAAACATATCTTTACCACTAATCATAATATTATGTAGTTTTAAAATCCACATGCTTGTGTAATCTATAAATACGAAAGTAGAAAATTATTATTAGTTTAACTGCGCATGCCGGGGACTAGATTCTTATCATTGTTATAAATATTTCTTAAGTAGGTATTGGTTGATCAGCACTTAACTTGCCTCTAACTGAACTGAAACAAACCTATCTGCCTCTTGAAAGCACTTAGTACACATGACAAAATCGATTATTGAATTACCGTAGAAATGGAATTTTACAATAGTTTTCGATTTAAGTGGATTGATGCTGGCAACTCTTAAATAGTTATTAAAATATAGCGGTTGAACTATTTGCTGACCATTAAAGTATCAACGTGTTGTCCTATAGTACAACAATACTGAACACATAATCTAACGAAATATCTAACGAAATATTGGAATGAAAGCAAAATAGTTTTCTCAGCGTTTTCCTAAAATAAGCTCAGCTCTAGCGGTGACGCCATGAACCATAACTCAAATGACTGCATACGTCAGGAATATAAAGGAGGATCTTAACCAAAAGCTCCGCCTAAATTAAGATGGCCGTCTATTCTGCTTACACCTTCTCCACTCTCATTGGTGCAACCGAGAAATGTGCTGACTCAGCTCGTTTTTTCACCAATCAACGCCGGGAAGATATTGGAAAAGTAATTTGGTACAAAAATGCCAGATACGCACCTCTCACTCATTACGTATGCGGATGAAGAGTATAGCGATACGTGTAAGAGTACTACACCAAATCTAAGATATGGTGTAGTTGTTTCTCGAAGGACAAAACAGATGGCGCTTATGGAATGTAGTTCCTTCGCGCGCACACAGATGGCGGTAAAATGTGATGTTGTTAGCAACGGTCATTTTTTGCTTAATTTTCAGCTGGTTACTAACATTTTGGTGGTTTTAGTTATTTTTACACCGATTCTTGATGATTACTATAAATTAGATAAAAAAATAGCGACAGAACGTAAAGCGGAAATAATTCTCATGGAACCATTTTCTTATTGGAACCTTGACTCATTAATGCATATCACCAATAAGTAGGTATTCGTAACCTTTATAAGTAATACCGGGTACGTAACCTAGAACTATCGGTATGTCTAAACTGACCAATTTGTATAGCGTAGTATTTAAAATACTTTGACTCTACATTTGTCAATTAATAGAAAAGACACATTGGAAAATAAATGTGTATCAGCTGTTCATGAAAATGTCAGTAATGACTTAAGAAGTAATAATAAAGAAAACAAACAGTTCTTGTATTGTATATTGTATTCCGGAGAAATAAAAGCTTGCCTAGTTTGGATGTTAATTAGTTCTTGTAACACAAATTGAAAGCCACGTTTCTCAACCCACCAGTATTGTAGTACTTAGTTATTTATTTTCGACAGGTATTTTAAAGTAAAACAAAGCTATATATCTCATGATGAAATCGCTCTCGTATGGACTGGTCTCGCTTGGCAACCACTGAGCTACTTCTATTTTTCTAATAATAGATCCCAACTGCCTGTTAATAGTCTACTATCGAAGTTTCGTCTTCTCAGTATTTCTCTTTGTCACTTTGTAAAAGGCCAGTGTGTTTTTCTAACGCTTCCGTTTCAAATGTTGTGCTTTTGTGTGGAAATAAACAGCTCCACTTTTCTGGTGAGTTCTATATATTTTTTTAATAATAACGTCTACAATTTGAATAATCTATTGTCGATACTTTAATAGATAGCAATAATTGGTTAATAATATAATTGTGTTATTCAATTAAACTCATTAATAGTAGAGATGTAAGTGTATATGATAAGATAATAAAATTGACTCTACATTTTCTTCACATTGCACTTTACCTAGACATAGGTAATAATACTGTTTAAATGTCTGACATTCATTTATAGGGATATTTTCCACATTTTTTATTATATGTAGCTGTTAAAGTGTAGGACGTATGGAGATATGTAAATAAATGAGAGCGAATAAGATCTCTTAAGCCCAATCATTTAATCTCGTAAATATTATCATGTGCCACGCAGGCCTAGCAACATACATTAACAATATTAAGATTATACTTAACAGACTTGTAATTACAGTGTTCTATGTGATGTCATAGACTTACATTGAATATGATATATAGGACAATGCGATATAAGCTTTTAAAGATATCTACGGAAGGTATATTATTGCGTGTATGTTACAGCTTCGTGTTTCCCTTCACGGGCGTATGTTCACGAATTTGTATTGTAAATGTACGAGCACCTTACATCGAAGTACAAAATAACCGTAAACAAAAGACTTAAAAACCGATTTTAGTAAGCTTGCAGTATTGGTACTCCATTGAACATTTCTTCAGTAATTTCGTTAATAATCGAAGCAAAATACTCTTAGTAGTTTACAAACAGTTTATTTAAGCTCACCTTTACTTTTATAATGTAACCAAATAACACAATAAGGAGTAAAAATCAGGTTTTAATTATATATCTCATTTTACACATCAGCTATAGATTTTATTTGCATTGAAAAGCAAAAACTGTTCAATTTCAAAAGTGTTCGGAGAATATAATGTTTACTTAGTAAGTATTAACAATAAAGGTTAAGTGCGTATCTACCTAATTTTTTATTATTGAAGGTGTGAATTTTATAGTCGTAATGACTTTTAAAAAAACTTATTATTTTTAAAACGCAACATCTTGTAATATTATAAAAAGTATGCCTACTTAATAGTGGTATAATAAATATTTATATGGCCTTTTTAAAATCACTGATTTTTAAATATGTTTTAATGTGTTTTATTTAAATAGCCTGGTCCATGGGTTCAATTTATGAGTGTTAATAAAACTATTAAGAAATTGAGAACATTTATTGAATTAAAAATTAACATTTTACCTACGAACTTATTATTATTTTACTGTAGTAAGAAATATTATTTTAATAGATAATTTTATAGTTTTTAGATCTTAAGATTTTATTTTTACAGTGTTAGGTATAACTTATATTAGGTACATACCTACATATGTATGTTTCAACATAAATTTGTTTTCATGTAAATATCACATCTTATTTAACATTGCTTAAATATTTCTCATTAGTAACAAGTTTTAAAAGAAAATAAATAATAATAAACAAAATGTTTTGCAAAATTTATTAAAACTTGACACATACAATTAGTAGTTCCGTTATCGCCAATACTCCATTGTTCATAAAATAAATGCACATGAGACAATTAACAAAACAATATGTTTTATATAGTACTTACATTAATTTGTCACGATTATATTAAGCACACATTTTGATTGACTGGTAGAATATGGCGTTAGATACCAAGTACGACATTACACCCTTTCATGTAATTAGGGTGCTAAACAAGGATAAATAAATATCAGACTGCACAATGTTTACAAATTATAAACATTCATTGCTCTAAAGTACCACATCATCGGTTTTTGTTTTGAAATAGAAACTTATATCAATTTGAAATTGCGTTAAATACTGCAATACATTTCTGTACTTCGTAATTTCATCCATCTAAAACATATGACAGCCCCATTAAAACGTATGTAAGGATAGCATAGTAGAATAAATCATTAAATAAATCATCATAGTAAAATAAATCATTTACATTAAAAATCATTATCATTAAAATTATGACCGACTGTACATTTGATTTCTTATCTTTGCCGCTACTCACCATGACAAGTGATGTAATGACTAAGTTTCTTAGCCTAATATTAGGTATATATGTATGTAGGTACTTTTACTGTATTTCGTATGAAAATACTTTATAAATATTTATGAGTTTGAATGTAGACAATTCAATAACTAACAATATTGACAACTCTTCCTATTAACAGTCTACATTTTACATAAATATATTATGTAGATATATAAGACTATAATACAGATTTTTCAATTCTCATAAAACTATATTTTCCGTTCGGAACTCACATGACTAGCGCCCTCACGACTATATAAGTCACATTATAATCATATTACCATTTTATTCATTCCCAAGGGCAATATTTAAAGAGTATTCCGCTTTTTAAACACAAAATTAAAACTTCATTAAACATTAACCGTCATTAAAACTTAAATGCTCTCACAATTGCCATTGTAACGTATCGCCAGGCTACGACTTCATTAACGGCAAGTATTTAGTGACTAATTGAATTAAACTGAAATTGCTTTCGGTGAATAAGCAGCGGCCAGAACATTTACACGTCATTAGCGTGGTTTCTTAAGTGGCTCTAACGTTAATAAATTCTGAGCACGCTAATATTGGGCCTTTCAATTTAGGGAACACTTATATTTAACTTTTAAGAATAAACTGCCTCTGTTAACACACAGCCACACAAGACGAGAAGATGGCAGCCACAAGAAAATATTTTTATCAGCTGCCTCAACGTGGAACATGATACGTATATGAGAAATATGTTAATTATGTTAAAATGATACCGTTAGATAAATTTAGGGTGAAATAAGTCGCGAAGTATTTATGTATGTTTAGAAATTGTTCTATGGCCCTTCGCGTGTTACTCAATACTTCGAGGGTCAAAGACGATGCGAACGCTCTCAAGCATTCTAATATATGCACGATAAATGAGAACGCTTGTAGAAATTTTTAAATTTCTTTCTCGACATCGATACTGATAATGTCTTTGAAATAATTTGCTCTTTTGAATACAAACCCTTAGATATCTATATATAAAATATGTTTATCATTATATGTAGATGTACGTACATTGGATATTTTAATAGTCATAAAACACGAACGTAAATATCATCTACTTTATACAATAAAAAAAAAATCGACCTATTTATCATTCCACTATTCGAATATGAGTCTCCACTGAATTCTCAATGAGAGGGTTAAGGCCATAGTCTGCCACGCTGCCCGAGCTTTTTATTTTTTTTTTTTAGATTTTTTTATATTAACCCTAAGATGTGCAGGTTTCTTCACGATGTTTTCATTCAAAGTTAGCAAGTGATATTAAAATTTAAAATGCATTTTTGTAAAGACGTGCGCACCAAGGTTTTGAACCCAGCGCCCCAGGAGAGAGACTAAATTCTTAACCACTAGGCTATCACTGCTTATTTATTTTATATATTTACACTTTAACGTATAAAAAAAAACAAATTGGTTTCGACAGTTGTACAATCTTCATTAATAGCTAGCAATTTTCATAATAAATCAAAATTTACATCGTCGATATGCCAGTTTAATTATATCGAAAGAACCAAGCGCTGTGTAACAATAAAATATATATGGGTACCTAAAATTCCCATCAAGTACGGCATTGACACAAATGACTGCAATCACTCATCCTTAAATGCACAGACAACCTTGAACAGTCGACGTTCTTGGTTTATAATGATCACGAAAATCATTATTGTCATTGAACTTTGTCAATTAAGAATCATATAAGGAAACCATGCGTCATACCGCTAATAATACATAATTGTAAATGGATAACGACGTCGTTGCCAGCCACTAGAATATTTAATTTAAATTTTATTTTATTATTCAGCACACACATAAATTATAAATAAATATATTAATTAAAGGTACATAAATATAACTTGAATTACCTATTAGCAAACAAAATTTTTATGCTATCAAATATTTTGGAAAATTTATTGTAAAAATATTTGTGTCGAGAAATGAACGGACAGTGAAAGCGATATTTTGTATTAAATAAGAGTATAATTCGGCTTTAATAATATTAATTAAGGGTTTTGCATTTTTTACAAAATATGCAGCGTTGAATTAATACTGGTGAATTTTAGCCTTGAATTACGGAAAATCAAATGCAGAGCTTCCCCTGGCTAGCCTTGTTGGCACCCATTTGTACCACCACCACTGTTATACAAGAAGAAATATAACGTGTTCTTGTAGTCCAGTTGTTCTACCTTCATCGAATTAGACTGCTGCCCTGAATGAATAAAATCATACTTATACACACTTACAAACATTTTAAACAGTCTCTTACTGTACTAAATTCTAGCTGATATGAGCTGATCACTCGACTCTATCACCAGACTGCTTTATTTAAGCGGATACCAAGTGTTATATCTAGCCTTTAAAAATAAACCTCCAATCAAATATCAAGAACCCTACAATCAAATCAACGTGAAAGTACTATCCACACGTGTCCTGTGTCTATGTGTGTGTACCTATAGAAGGTACATTGGTGTGCGCGCGGAGCTCTGAAGTGCAGTTTGGGAATACCGCACCAACTGATACGCCGTAAAGTACTAGCCGGATATACTGGGAACGGATATTAGGGCACATATCTTAAGACAACAGGAAGAGGCAAGAAGGCAGTATTTTAATCTAACAAGTAAAACGAACCATAGTTTATTGTGATAGAGTTTATCGGACTCTTACAAGGACGTTAAAACAATATTCGACTATACGAATATTTTACTCATTTATAGAGCGCATAATTTTATAACATTTTTGATGTAATATACACGTACTAATGTTAAATATCTATAGCGCATGAAAGCAATTCAGTGTGATAATAGTCAAGAATTTCAGATGTCAATTTAAACTAAAGAGATTTTTTGACATCTGCGGCAAACTGTGAGCGTAAGTATAAAGAGACGTCTTAAAAAATTTAACATAACTCTTATCACATGCAATATGACTATATTAAGCAAATAACAATAATAATAGTTATACATACTCGTATAGTATCAGTAATAAAAAGGAAAGAAGCTAATGAAGTGTTCAAAAAGA
>DWMG01004937.1:0-10553 GCA_018244855.1 Elbella merops | reverse complement strand
AATGTAGTGTTCAATCCGGGAATCGAACCCGGGGCCTCCCGATCGGCAGTCTCACTTGCAGCCAACACGACCAACGAGGCAACTACTGAAAAATAAATACTTTTAATGTACTAGTGTTTCATTAACTATGTCCATGAAAAAAAATGTCATGTATCAGGCAATACCATGGCAGTACCCTTCTGTATGTGCATATTTTTCATTAATATCCTAATAAATTTAAAAAAATAAACTAAGTAAACCTTAAACTGTAAAGTTAAACAACAATTAACTATACAACAAGTAACAATTGCCTTTACAGTGGGCCTCAGACCGCGCGAATAAAAAATAACACATCTAAACCAAAAACCGTTATTTTTATTTATTTCTGGTGATACCGTATCACTGCTATATGTTAAAAAAATGGATTAAACAGTGTTTATTAAGATAATATTAACACGTTAGTTTGCGCCGCGCCGCTGCTGGTCAATATTTAGCTTTCTCTAGACGCAAAGTCGGAGAGCTACGCAAACAGCTGTGTTGCACGAAACACAGTATAACGCTCTGGTCTGATCATACTTCAATTTGAAACTTCAGTGCAGAACAATATCGTGAAAAATTGTATAGATCAGCTTAGGAGGCTTGAATTTTTAGAATTATTGTCTAAAGTTGTACATTTATTATTAAATATACTTCTTGTCACATAATATGAATTTGTACGTCTATATGGGGCCCCGTATTAGAGATCTTAGTATTGTTACACTGTACTCCTTAGACCCGTTCCACACTAGGCTACAGTTGCAGTTCTTAAGATAATGTTCCAATGCCATATTAAATATATTTTCTTTCTATGATAAATAGTTCTGTTCTTACATCGAGATTATTGTGTATAAAGTAATGAAAAATTAAAAAAAATCACTTATTTTCGGTTAGAACGAAAGAAATATATTAAAAATACTACTGTAATGTAATTTGAACAATATAATTGAATGCTCGGCTTAATATTTTATTCTTCGTATTTCATTTTTCTCAAAAGAGCATAGATTAATTTGTACAATTAACAGCTACAAGCCGTACGGCTGAAATGCAAGCCATTACTGTGCAACATTCCACTATATAAATCCAGCGCTGAAGGATTTACACCGGCGCTTAGTTCTTAAGTGAATCTAAAATCGAGCACTGAAAGTAGACTTTACTTTGATTTCTCTTCAAGTGAGTTTTTGTTCACTCCACTAATGTAGCATTTGAAACTCGAATACGTTTAGATTTAATAAATCGCTGTGAAAAATTAACCATTGTAAACGCAGGCATTTATATCAATACAAATTTGAAGTTCAGTAAGTGGACTCATATTTTGAATTTGGAAATCAAATATTAAATTAGTACTACCTTTATATACAACGAGGTCAATACGCTAAGAAGCCTCGTATACGTACGAAATTCGTCTACTTAACATCGACATGATAGCCTTAAGGATGTTTCAGTACCGATAACAACATAAAGTATACAACACGCAATATTAGTTAATCTTACAACATTAACGGTCCCTTTTCTCTGACAGAACAGAAGTAGTGTGAGGTCGACAAGCAATTAGTTTGGATGGAATATATGGAACTCAATGTATATGGAACGTTTGAATTTCCTCTTTACCCCAGTGTTCAGTTCTTCTGACAATTCTCTATAAAAAAGCACGGATTTGTACCATTAACAGCTACAAGCCGCGCAGCTGAAGTACAAGCCATTACGATACTCTATAAATCCAACGCTGAAGGATTTATTTGAGCATTTAGCTCTTTTCGCTACATACAAAATTGAAAATTGAAACTTGATACTGTTTTATTTTCATATTATCTTTGTTAGTCTTTTTATATAAGATATTTAAATTACCAGATACTCTCGTCAGTATTATTATTATTATATATTTAATTATAGCAATGCTACTCTAATGACTTACAATTTAGCTTCCCAGTTCTAGGTCTTATGTTGTCCTACCTTTAAATCCTGGTACGCTGCATATGTTTCCAAAATATGTGCGTTTTATAATTAAATATCAAATCTCTAAGTGTATAAGGTCTGCCTAACTGCGCTTGGCCAAGATAGTAAACAATGGTAGAAAAGGATATGAAAAAGGATGATTAATTTAAGGGGCCCTGAACTTTATTTACATGCTTATAGAGGCAGTATTCCAGGATCAATAAAACAATTGAAAGACTTTAATTGATCAGATATAAACATACTATCTCATTTAGAATCAGATAGTTTCATTCGATGCAAGTTCAAAAATATAGAGGAATACTCTCTATTTTTGAACCGATGATATTTCTGGATAGTGGTGACGTTTTTATTTATCTTAACCTGATTCACATTCAAAATTTCATTAGTATTCATTGCTATTGGTACTTTGTGCCATTTATTTTCAGCAACGCGAACGAATCTTGGATGAAATTGCCGGTTTGTAGTCGTCCATGGATGATAGTGACCGTTCAAAGTGAAATGTACTACGTGCCATATCTTCTTGCTTCATCGGATAAATTGGATGGTAAAATATTTATAAACTTATATTTGAAAATAATAGTTTATAAAGAAGACTATAGTACTTTATAACAAGATAGAAGAAATTCTGTGACTTTTCGTCTGATTTCGCACTGACAACAAATATGGAGACAACTATAAACAGTTTTTGTGTAGATATGTTGACTATATGAAGGGATGATTTATATTGAAGCTACATATATGGGTGGAAACATATTTTGTGTGTTATTCGAGCTATTCCGGTTTTCGTGGTTTCGTTTTGTCTTCTATTGCCAGAAAAGGAAATGAGATTCTGGCACAAATCTCTTTTGGCGTTCCTATGTTTTCCCTTTTACGCCAAAATGAATATATTTCACTACAGTCATAATAAATATGTGTCGAAGACAAGCGTAATAGGGTTAATGCACCATTTGGAAAAATCTTAGGCAAAGAGCCAGAACGGGGAGGGAGCCAGAATAGGGGAAGCAAACTGTCGGAAAATATTCGGAAAATTGTTTAAGTTCCTAAATAAAAATTTAACACAGAAATGATCAAAGCTGGATTTATATTATGTATAAATTGAAAGTATGATTATAAATGTTACGGCTTAAGCAAACTCTCCGACGCGACCTCGCTGCAAACGGCGGAAGCTCATGAAGGCTCATGAAGGACCTTGTGTAGTTCCGAAACTAGTCGGGCAATCCCGAAAAACGCACGTGAGTTAAGCCATTACATTTATAATCTTGTGTATAAATACTCACGAAACATTAAATAGTAAAATAATTGAAAGTAGTGGAAAGTTTCCTACAAGGATTCCAAAAAGAATAAAATTTATTCATTTTAGGAGATACAAAAACATTAGAAAACATGTTTCTTGGTACGTTACATTACGTTGTAATAATACGAGGAATAATTTTACTTTATGATGGTTTTGGAAGGCAGTTGTAAGAATAAATAGCGAGAGGAAGCATGACGCGGAGATGTGAACGCAGTTACAAGAAATAATAATGTTAATGTTATTTGTAAAAATAAGGACGTGGAAGCCATCCAGTAACAGGAAACAATTTTTGACTTACTGTATTTATATTTCTTTAGTGGTCGCTAATGACACTAAAGATATATACATAGGTACTAGTTATTATGTGTAACGTATCTTCAGTTTTTCTAAACATTTTATTTAGTATCATAGCATCTCATGTACTATCCTCTTTTAAGCTATAACGTAGCGTTTTCAATTTCTCATCAATCAGTTTTTAAACTATTATTAATATTACCTAAAATACAAATGTATACTTATTGTATTCAATTCCGAATTGCCGTTAGTTAAGCATATTTTAATGTGATATGAATGAAACAAATTTTGGAAGAATTAGCTTATTTATAAAAAGTCTATTATTATTATATCGTCACGCCAGATACGTTACGGGGTAGACGGAGAACACCAACTACTAAATATCTCCATCCTTCCAAATCTAACCTGTTTTTACTATACAAAGTTGATGTTTTATTACATATACTTAAGGAATCCTTATTTAAAAGCATTGTAAACGATTTTATATCCATACAAGTTTTGAAAAGGAAGTAACAACAGGCGTAATTATAGCGGGGCACAAGTTTCAGCTAAATCCGGCGCAGTCTTGGCGAGTTCGCTTCTTAATCCTGGCTTTTCCACTTGCATTGAATACCTCTACTAAATAAATCTTTTAGCGCTTTGAATTTATAGAGCGCAGTCACTTTTAAAGTTTCTTTACTACAACCGCTCGCTAAGGCTTTTAATAGATATACTATGTATTAAGTACAATGCTTTTTTATGTTAAAATGAAAACGACTTTACAAGCAAAATATTGAACAACATCACCCCTATATTTATCCAAAAGGGTACGCAAAGTTGTGAGCTTATTACACTATCGATTTTTTTTTACTTACCCTTTATTTGCGTAGGTTTCCTCTGAGGAGTATTGTCGATAATCCCTACGCTGGGCATGCGGGTTGGGGATAAATAGCTACTGGGATAAGTCAGTCATAATAGTAATATCCGTGACAATTGTTGGAGTCTTTTATTTATTTTGTAGGGATGAACGATGCATTAAACTAAAGTAAAAACCTTTTGTTACATCCGGTTTAGTGAACCAATAAAAAATAAATAAATAAGCGAGAGTATGAATTCAGTAAACCTAGGTTATATTGAAAATTTGCGGCAAGCATCTATTATTTCGAATTCAGTATATAAATGTTAACTATTTTATGGGGTATGATTATTAGTATTGTATATTCTTAAAAACAACAATAAATAATTCATTTCTGATTTTCAAATTAGTAGGTGTTTATTTTAGTTAATTTCAAATTCCTCACGACACTTCTGAGGATGCGGATATTCTTCTTACATATCAAGTAAAATAATAATTATTATTATAATATTAATAATATTAATAATAATTCAATTTCTTGTAGTTTGTGAGCCATCTGGTTATCATAACACATGCAGTATTCTATGGTCAGATGAGCGTATAGAGAGTTGTCGTAGGAAAATATTCATTTATTTATGAATGTATACTGCATTATCCGAGCCCAAGCTGGTGGTATGTTCACATTTTGTCGATGTAAAGAGCGGAGACAGTTTAAGTGGGAGTCGCAAACATTAATCCAATTATACAACGACCATCCATTAGTGGTGAATATCCGTAGCAGTTATTCCAGTTCGGGCGCCACAAATCTCTATTCATGACATCTGGCTGTAACGGGTCGCGTGTACAAGTGGTCATACGCTATTGTGGTGTACATGGAGTGGATTAACCCGGTTGTGTGTTTATTAACCGGCTGTTTCCCGCATCTTTGTCAATATTTGTGTCTTTTTCTACATTGCGAGGGAAACAATTTAGTGTTGGTGGGTAAATGTGATAATAATAATTTTCTATTATCTATAAATAATTTTTTTCTATTTCTATTTCTATGTAGAGACCATGTAGAGACATACGAGTAGCAGCGATTCGTTGCTACCCTTAAAGACATCAGAAAGAGCCGTAATGCACGGTTTTTGTCACTCAACGCTGGAATAGCTCTTATTTTATTATAATATTCTATCGTGTTATATTTCTCCAGCTGTCTATTTACTCGTATTATGTCTGTCGTGTATAACTCTGTATTATATTATACATATGTCCATATATCTTATATTATTCTATCTAATAATTCTACAATGAAATATTAAATATAAAGTTTTTCCAAGGTCGGAAACTGAATAAGAATAATAGACGACAATACAATGTAAAATAAAAGAAAACACCGTTAACGACTCAATACAACTAGAAAACAAAATACAACTCTACATTTACTAAATACTTTACTATTTAGTTTTACAACAATTGATTTTGCACTTTTCTACTGTCTAGGAGTTGTAGCATTAACTCTAACATGTGGTAGAGCTGAAAAAACTAAGCCATTAGCGAATTGTTCATTTCACTCGATAAACTCCCTCTGGAACTATTTTTGTACTTAATTTTGAAATAAACCGAGTTCGGAGTTTTATTGATTGCTCGTTCCAACTTCTATTATTTGATTTGTTTTATTGTTGCACTGTTGGAATATGGGTATTCACTCAAAATGAGAGGGCTAAGGCCACCGTCTGCCACGCTGGCCAAATGTAGAATGGTCTTATATCTTATTCAAGTGTTGATGAATAGAGGTGTCGGTGGTAACCAAGACCCAGTACTTATCTTTAACAAATAGACAGGTTTTGGATGACTTGGAAACTAGAAGTTTCGAAACCGGCGTTTGTCTGTTAAATTATTAACGGATGTGGAAGAAGTACGTCATTTCTATAAGGATAGATATATTTGGTACTTGGCGCTGTCTGTCTATACCGTTACATATCTGTCATATTTAGTTATTGCTGTTCTATTAAAGAAATTAATAAGAAAGAATTAATTACTTTAATCGTATTTTCAAATATATTCTTAAAAGAAAATACTTCAAAAATATGTAGGATAATTACTAATAATGGTCGATACTTTTCAAACTGACAATTAAGTGAAAAATATGCAAATTATTTAACATTATTAATTTAATTTTCATACATCAAATATTTTCATTTACAACGTTAGGTAGGTACTTTACAATTACTTAACCACCATTTATTCACACATTATTCCATACATAAAATATGAACTTGAAGAGGGATGATAGCATATCATAACAAGCGACGCAGACATCACACTTATTTTTCTGTCTAAGTCTGGAAGTCCCATTAGCCAGTACAAGCTAGGCGGCTAAAAATACAAGCCATTAGCGAACTCTACACTCGACTCTATAAATCAAACGTTGAAAGATTTATTTCCGCACTTAATACAGAGAAATTAGCTATCGGATTGCTTTATAAATGAATTTTGTTTTTTAGAAAAACACTATAGTAATGTATAGTTAATTGAAAAATATATTTTAGTTAGTTATTCAAATGTATATTTTTCCCACCCCGACCTTGCTGCAATGGACGAGAGCTCATGAAGAAGTACCTCGTATAGGTCCGAATCTAGTCAGGCTATCCCGAAAAACGTGCGTGAGTTATGTCAGTTCATATGTATATTATATTCATATGTATTAACACACACGAGACATTTAATATAAAAAAAATTGTCTCAATATAATCAGTTACCTACACTATCAGTTCAGTAATCATTGTATTATTTGCTGTGACAAATGGAATACTAAAAATAAGCAGTATGAGAGTATTTAGACCGTATATGCAGAGTGACCAAGCTGCCACGCACAAACATCATGGATGGAGATATGTCGCGGTGGGCGGCGACTGAACTCCTATAAATCAAATGCAGCGTTGTATCGCGCAATTAGCTTGCAGTTTGTGGTAAATGTGTGTAGTTTTATGTTAATAATGCTATTATAATTTCAATAACAGCTACGTTCAGACAGACAATGATTTGTTAAAATATTAAGACCTTACGTATGAAATTAGCATTTTATACGGAGAAAAAGAAACGGAAAAAATACGAAATAATATATTTAATTTATGTTTAATCAATCGTATATGTATCATTATTATCCATGCGCTTCCGCGATTTTATTTATTTCATTGATTCCTTTTTTGAAAAATTGCGGGAGCGAGAATCAACAAATTCTTTGAAGGCGGTTTGGACTGCCCCATAGGAGTTGAGGTTTTTCCCTAGTAAGAAATGATCCAAATGACGAAAAAACTGGTAATATGTTGGAGACATTTCAACTGCAACTCTTCCAATTTAGCAATCGTCTGTCGTGAAGTAGCAATGAGCTGGAGCAATTGACCAGTCTCGGTCATCTAACGGCTAGCTTTTCCATCATGATTTCCAATTGTTAACAGTACACTTCGGCAGTAATCGTCTGGCCAGATCTTAGGAAGCTGTAGTGTATGACACAAACACTACACCACCAAACGCTCACCAGTACCTTTTTTTGAGTCCACTTTCGCTTGGGACAGGATTTGACCGGTTCACCTGGATTCAACTGTTTTGATTAGCGTTTCTAATTGTCGTACAGGATCCACTTTTCATCACAAATAACGACACGATTCAAAATTCCCTCGTTATTGTGACGGTGGAGTAATGTGACGCAGCACTCAATGCGTGTCTGTTGATGCTGTCTTCACTTAATTCATGCAGTAGCCACTTATCGAGCTTTTTCCCCTTTCCATTTTGTTTTAAGTGAATTAAAATTGTTTTGTCCGTTACACCGAAGGCTGCCACTAGCTCTGAAGTAGTTTGGGATGGATCCGCTTCCACGATCACCTTTAACTCTTTATTGTCAACAAGGGTCTCAGGCCAACCACAGGATTGGTTCTAAAGGTCAAAATTTCCAGAACGAATACGTTGAAAACAAAAGCGTACCGTGCTTTATTTTACAGTAGCTTCCCAACACACATCATTAATCTTTCGAGATGTTTCTGCAACGTTGGTGCTGCGTTTGAACTCATATTCGTAAATAACGCGATATTTCAAGTTTTCCACGTTGTGAACAGAACCAAGTCAAAGAAAATTTAAATGGCGGAAAAACAAATTGTGAACTTCGAAACAGAAATACACGAGCCTAAATGTGAAATTTACTTGAACTTGGAATTCCAAACCAAAACCTAGATATTTGAGGTGAAAGTAGCTAGTCCATCAAAACGCTAATTTCCTATGTAAGGACCTAATCTAAAGCAACCGATTCAGTGTGACAGCCCATGAGTGACCAGAGAAACCTAGTTAATGCACAATATAGATCTCCATAGGGACCTCCACTTAAATACAACAGCCCAGTTCTTGAAGAATCAAGCCGGGAGCCACTTCGACAAGGTTAACTACCATCTAAATAGAAATCTTCATAAGAAAGAATTTCTTATACTCCCGCCGACGATTGGGGATGACCGTCGCAGTACAGCCATGCCTCGATAAGCACCCACCGTGTCGGATCGTGCCCAAGTCCGAGGCTCACAGGAGACGCCCGCGGATCGGTCGCAGAGCCCCTCTCTCTCATTCGCTGGGCGGAGTCGGAGGTCCAGCCCGTGCTGTGCCTCACTCCTACCCTTTTCTCCCTCCCTTAAATCCAGGCGCAGCCACTTGGGCTACCCACCAAACACGGTAACGCTGTAGAGGGCATTAGGGTCAAAAGCATTAGACAATTAGGAAATAAAAGTGACAGCGTATTTGTACCGCGATTCTTGCTGCGGAAGGTTGTGCAGCAGGTGCTGTTGGTCTTGGAGTCAGTTGGTCAGGAACCGCAACAATGATTACAAACTTTTAATTAATGATGTCGTAATTGAGTCAGACGAACACATAGCAGCGGCTTTAGAGAAACATCATGGTGACATACCAGTTTCGACAACGAAATCGCTTAACTCCTCTACCGATGTCACTGAATCGTTGCTCAAAGAACATGTAAGCGAATGCAAAGACAATTTTAAATTTCGACCCATTGCCGCAAAGGATATTGTTACAGTATTTAAGAAACTAGAACTTAAGAATACTGTAGATCTTTGGGGTATCTCTGAAAGAATACTTAATTTGATTATTGACTTAATTGCGCCCCACTTAGCATTAATTTTTAACAACTGCATTCATGGTGATGACTTTCCTGATTTAATGAAACATTTAAGCAAAGGTGATTCCTTTGTTTAAATCTGGCAATACTTCTGATCCCGAAACAGATTTAAACAAAGGTGATTCCTTTATTAGTGTGAACTTTAGATCAATTTCAGTACTGCCTACATGTAGTAAAATACACTTTGCAAGAAATAATCTCTTACACAGTAAACAATTCGGGCTTACAAGGGTTCGTTCCACAATTGATGCGGGTGTAAAGCTTTATAAAGATATTATCGATGCCTGGGAGAATTGACGAGACGCCTTGGGTGTATTCTGTGACTTGTCCAAGGCATTTGACTGTGTTCAGCATGAAACATTGATCAGGAAACTCAACCACTACGGCATTAAAGGCACCGCACTCAAACTTCTGACTTCGTATCTGAGTAACAGAACTCAGAGGGTTGAAGTCAACGGTAAAAGGTCCTCGGGGTCCGTTGTTCACATGGGGGTACCTCAGCGCTCAATCCTCGGACTATTCCTGTTTCTTACATACATAAATGATCTTCCATATGTGAGCAAACATAATCATGAGATTGTATTGTTCGCGGATGACACATCACTAATATTTAAGATTCCACGACACAAAAAGAACAATGAACAATGTTCTCTCCAAAGTGGTTTAATGTAAATAATTTATTACTGAACGATAAAAAGACAAACTGTATAAAGTTTACACTCCCCAATATTCAGCACATTGATGTCAAGCCACAGTTGAGTGGACAAGAATTGAGTCTAGTGGACACGGCGGTTTTTCTTGGCATCACCGTTGACTCCAAATTACAGTGGGAACCCCACATTACTCGATTGGCGAATATACTTAGTTCTGCGGTATATGCGATTAAAAAAGTTCGTTCCCTCACTGATATCGTTACTGCTAGATTAATATATTTCAGTTACTTTCACAGTTTAATGTCTTACGGTATCTTATTGTGGGGAAATGCGGCTAACATTGACACAATA
>DWMG01004936.1:0-10554 GCA_018244855.1 Elbella merops | reverse complement strand
AATGAAAAACGAGCATGTCACATGCGTGTTATTTATGTTCGCATTTTTAAATTTACCGCCGCAACGCGCAATGGACATGAAGCGCAACGCGCAATGAACATGGATCATGTATAGAATTGTATAAATACGTTATGACAAAGCATAGTTGTATCTACAATATTTTAGCTCAGTCACTTTTTACCTTCCGATGCTGAGTACTGGACCATATTCCACCACATATCCTTAGTGTGGACTTTTGAAGGTATGCGTTAGTTGCCAACATACCTCTTCGATGTTTTAAATTAATTTTACTACTTTGGACGAGATTTAAAATTTGTTACTTAACGACGGCATTCGACAACGGCTACGAACTTGCACTCCGAGGCATTAAAATAAAAATATTTTTCATTTGCTTTCTACTTTCTAACTCTAGTTTGCAAAAGTTCCTGGACACACATTATCACTTTATTTTTTAAATCCAATTGTAAAAATAGACATATATTGCCTTAAGATAAGGAATATTAATCCACAGATTGGAACTTTTTATAATTACTGGATACATATTTATAACTCCCAAAAACAAATCAGAATTGAAGTACTTATTGAAAAGACAGTCAAGTTGTCTATCGACAAACCGTCGTGTTTAGTTCCACACATGTATCCCTGTTCAAAATATTATTGTTTGTACTACACTAGACGCGGAAAAGTTATCATTTTTGTTGTTTCATTTTTTGTTTCAATCTCGTTAAGATTTCACGGTTCCGAAACTTTTTGATTTGCGACCCCCACTTCCAGTCGTGTTGCTTGCGATTGAAAAATTGCCCCGAAAACTTTTTATTTACGGCCCAAGTGAATTGTTTTCCTCCAAGTTTCCTCTCGAATTCACGAGAATTATAAATTTAAATTGTTCACTTGAATGTCTTTGAAAAATGTTATTTGGAGTTTTTGGTTCGTAAAGATCGTTGTTTTGTGAATATGTAAAGGAACAATAAACAGGAGAAGTTTTGGAACGAAAGCAATGTTTGGAGTGGAAAAATAATAATGTTAACAATAAGTAATAAATTTCAGGCCTACAAACTTTTATTTCAATTTACTTACAAGGCAAAATTCCTTTAAGTTATCTAAGATATTTTATATACTCATAGCATGTTTAAAATTTTCAAATTGCGTTAGACGGTAATGGATCCAAGTATTCTAAAATATATGAAGGATAATATAATTTACAAGAATATTGAATATCAAGGACAGTTTGTCGGAAATCCCATTTCCTTCTTAATAAAATTTACATCAATAATTTTGTGATCGTAAAATTATTAAGCTGAACGATTTGCATATTAATATTTGTCAAACTTTTCCCATGTACAATATAAGAAAACGGAACGAGAACTAATAAATATACACTGAAATCATCTATTTTATTGCCGCACTTCCAATAAGCCACCATTCTATATTCCTCAGATTTTATCTGTTCGCGACATTTTGTCGCCGATAAATTCTTACTGCCAGTCGTAAAATTACGCTAATCGAATTATTATGGACGATTCGAGATAATACGCCCAGGTGTTCAAATGAAGAAAATTTAAGATTTATCTGAACTTCTATGTAAGATGTCACTGATAAATTGCGCAATGTGGCAGATGACTTTTAATCTGTCTAATCGGAAGACAACGGGATGTCGATCCTTGGATAAAAGATCGATGCATTCATAAGTTCCCCTATTTCAAAGAACATTCAGACCACGTTTATGTCATTGAATATTAAGGTTTCCACAGGCCTTGAATGCGACTTGATAAGATACATATGATTAGAATAATGTGTATGTCCATTTCCGGGACGAACAACATGTTACGATTATCAAATAAGTATTTTTTTAATTTTGTGTATTTAGATATACTCCTGTAAAAGTTGTCAAATTCCTTCCTTCTCCTATAAGATAGGAACCACAGATATGAGTTAAAAACATCATGATACATGCAGTATGTACTATTTTATCCATGAACTCAAGATCAACAGGCATATATTCCAACGGCTCGACCAATTCTGTAAGACTAAGGATTTTGTGTCCCCAGAAAAACATTTCAAGAATAAACGTCACCTGATGCAACGTAATATCACAGACTGGGACAAAAACATTTGATTGCGACTTTGATTATAAATCACACAAAAATAACTAAATAAATCTACGATACATTTCCTCGCCACATTTTCCTTTAGCCATAACAATTATTAAAACGATATTCGATGTCAAACGCGTTACGAAATTTATCCAAAGCATAGATGAAATATTAGGGAGAATGAAACAGAACAAATAGGTAATTCAAGTTATGTATGTAATTCAGATTTAGTTTACCGTTTTGCTACATACATACATATTTAACTAAGAATGTTGTTGGACGTTTGACACTATGATGTAGTTCTCGTTTTTTGATAGTCATGAACAAAACACAAAACAACAGGCGCTTTGGCAGATGATGTACGACACCCCCAAACACAGGTAGCACAGATAAGGCAAAGTTGTGCATAAACAGTAAAATGCGTGAGTCAGTACTATTTCTACTATCTCTTGGATCGAAAACGTCTTGGTCGCTTTGCGTCCCGTACATATATTGTATTCCTTGTATTCTGAAACACATACTCGTATTACTCAATGTAACTGGTAAGGTTAATGTAATTGATGTAAATATACAAATCCCTGCTCAAAATAGACTTCGGAAGAATAGTTCGGTAGAACATATGTCAAAGAAACAAGTTTTATTCTTCGTAATTCTTCTCGGGCAGTTTTTTTAAATACACTTAACTAACGCTTTAGGTGCTGTCACTGTATTTAACTACGTTCAGCCCAATACCACTCTTATACGCCCGGCAATTAACGAAATTCTTAGAATAAAATATATCACTTACTCGGCATCGTTCCTTTCTAGAAGAGATGATATTCAGTTACTTTTCGACTCCTATAGTGGGTTCATTGTTACAATTTTTATACGGTTTGTATTTTCATTCTTATTCTGTGTTACTCGTATTTGAATGTTGCGAAATTTGGACTGAATTTGAAATAGATTATTTTGACAATGACAATTTTTGTTTTCAATAAATGTTATTGCCAGTGTCATGTTTAATACCTATGTTTTTAATATAACAGCTGACGTAGTTATTATAATTACATAGTACAATTCTCTAAAGTGGAATTTCTTTCCTATCCCTATAAAAGCACTGCAAGAAATTTATGCCATGAAGAAAGCTAATCCAATAACTTGGTAGTGCCATTTTGTACCCAAATGCATTTGTAATGCCATACTTGCACAATGCAAAATATATCACTGGACAATTATGCGGACTTGGTAAGACCAAATATTTATTCATAATTTATTCTTCGTAATTTATTTGAAGAGGCCACAAACGATAAAGTTAACAACTCATCCTCAAGATGTCGCTGGCTCCGCCATTGCTTCAGAATGTCATAATAGCAGATTTTACAGCTATCTGCGCGACTTTATGGAGCATTTCATTAATCCTATTGTAACACATTATAATAATCGGGTCATATCGTCAAAGCTTAATATGTAAATAATGTATGTTATGATTATAATATCATACTATTATTATATGTAGATAGGAATTGGCGCGCAAAATATATCTAGATACCCTTACAGACATGCCATGCTTCTTCTACGGTCGTCACTCTTTTCATAGAACCACCTTCTGCAGGGGCGTAGCTACCGCCATATCAACCATATCAATATAACGGGGCCCCCAGGCGGACTACAGGGCCTCTAACGTGTGTAACCAAAAATTAATAAAATCTTATCCACAATATCACTTAATCTCGTGATTCTTGGAAAAGAAATACGTAAAAAAATTGTCATACGTGCCTATAGAGTTTTCACTTCAGAAATGACAAAAGAAAAAAAAACTGAAAGAAATTTTAAAAAACTAGTCCATTTTGTGCGTTTTTCAAACCGTGACTTGTATTGAAAGGAAGAAACATTCTTAGTTACTCGTATATTGGTGGTAATAGTGATAAAAATAAAAAATCTACATCGGTAATCTATATTTGAATTTAAATATTAAAATTATCCGTGGGACTGAAATTACAAATGCCTACGTTTGAAAACGTATCATCATCGACCATTTTACTGATCCACTATTGCATACAGGATCCCTTTCAGAATGGGAAGGTATAAGACGTAGTCTGTCACGCATCATCACCACCTGACAGGTGCAGGTTCGCAAGACTTAACACGTCATAGAAAACTCTAAGGTATGCAGGTTTCCTCGAGATATTTGCCTTCTCCGTTTAATCGTATTTATACATTTATCTCTAGATCGACATTAAAATTCTTATAGATAAAAAATTTTACAGTCGAGATTCAGCCAAAGGTAAGAGACGCCGTCAGACAATCGGACTCGCTTCTTACGTGACCAATAATGACGTACGGTTTACGGAATCCCACCCACGTCACCCGGCGGATTACGATACAAGGAATGCTTTCCACTAACACGTTCATGCAGACAAGAACATGGGTCAAAATATATTTAATAAATTAACAATGTAGATTCTAACCGTATTTTTTTACCTACAAGAATGTAATCCAAGTTTTGAAACATAGAGATAAAAGAATCGATAGGTCTCAGTACCTATATTTATCACGGTGATAGAGGTAAGAGTCAAACAAGGAACAACATAACGTAATTTGACAGTTACACGTCAAAATGAATCGTGATTCTATGTGATCAGCCACAGATTAAAAATATATAAATTAAAAATCACTATTTCTCAATGTATCCGAATCTACCCACTAGAATATCGTGCAAAAAAGTGTGTGTATCCCTTAGGAATCTGAAAAATTGTACAACAGAATGTGAGACTTTGCTTATTTATATTTTATATAAACAAATTAATAATATATTTTACTCAGGTACAATTCTTGTACGTGTGTACATAATATGTATATACTACCCTGGCAGTTCGCTGTATGGCGCAACCTGCGTAGGCACATCTAAATGCCCTTGCCGCCTGCGTACGGCATCGTTGGCTGTGCGAGGAACCGTGTTCTGTTATGCCCAAACTAAATGCCTAAAGTGGGGAATTTGTTGTCTGGTAGTCTGGGAGAAATAGGTTGTTAACGTTAAGATGGTTTTTAGTATGTCTCTTCGTTTATTCAATTTTGTATTGTCTTAGTACACTGTGTTTGGTATGATGTATTAAAAATAATTATAACGTATTGTATTCTGCCATCGTTAATGATTATTAAAAACTTAATTTTTTATCTTTGAAAATAGAACGTATAACATATTTTCAGCACAGCACGTAACAGTCAGTGGATGAAAGCGCTACATCTATTTTTATGCGAAGAACCATCGTAGTGTATCAACACGCTAGTATATCGAGCAGTAAACTTTACCTACATCGCATTTCAGGAACCGTAATTTTATTTTAAATAAACTATCAAAGGAAAATAAACAATAAAATGAAATCCCACTTTTTATTGCCAGCGGAGATATAAACCACGTGTACCGCTGGGTCCTAGTTCGAAGCACAGTTGTAAGAACTAGGTCTATCAATGTTATTATATTTACTGGCAGTTATTTTCTGAGAAATTTTATTATTATTACAATGTAATTTTTTTTGTTATTGCATATATACTATATACTGAAATATTTTTTAAACTGTTATTTTCAGTTGTTTTAGGATATAACTGCCTCGCTAGTCTAATAATTGCAAGCACGACGGCTTGTGATCTGGATGATCGGGAATTTCTGTGTTCGATGTTCAAATATTGTTGGGTTTTTCTAACATGAAATTCCTAGTATTCGCTCGGAGTCTGGATTTGTGTCCGGTCTTAGACAATAGGATCACCCCCTTCACAATTTTGGTACTTATAAAATAACTGGCGAAACGTGGGAGTATATTAGACTCCTTTGCCTACCTCTTCTTGTATTAGAGGTGTTATATTACGTTTTATAGCGATTCCTCACTTATTAGGCTTTATATTTTATGCATGACCTCCTTTCCCTTCTACCTTATACTATTCATTCCTTACCGCAAACAGACTAATTTATTTCTCTTCTTTGAATAATCGGGTTTTGGCCGTGCCTCCCACATATATAAAATATGTATTTTGGGCGACAATAATAAACAGCAGTAACTAGTTAGTTGGCTTAATAGTCTGAGTATCTGTTGAACCTTGAGTTTTATTTTCGTGCATGACGTTGCATTGTTTACCTTAAACTTGGATCTCTGGAAGTTGTCACGAGCCATGATCATTTTCACCCGAACAACGATTTTGTCAGCGACAAATATGTTTTAGTTAAAAATATTTTTCTTGCGTTTCAAATAGGGCCAAATTATCCAATCTTCAAGTAAAGGTTGAAAATTTACTAAAACTCAGTACCCCATTAAGAGGATATATGTAGGTACATACATGAAATCTGACATAGCCTGAAAACAATCTGGTTACTATAAAAGTGTCAGGACGTAAGGGCCAGTTTCCGTGATGGATACGTATTCATTCAAATTCTGCTTGTCACCTGTTACAAGTAATGTACTATACCTACCTAATAATAATAAATACCTATACGTAGACACTTTTATATTTTACCCTCACGTATGCACTCGATTCTTAGGTTTTTCAAAATGTAATGTTAGAAATATAGACGGTTCATTATATACTCGTACATATAACTATAGAAGACTAGAAAGTAACGTACGTAAGACAAGAAACTATAGAAGATTAGAAGACCCATCTGCTTATTTGTCAGACTAAATATATCTAAAACACATGTGCCCAATGTTCAACAAAGTCCATGAAACGATTGATGGTGTTTACGTCAATGTGCAATAAGGTATTTTATATATTATATTTTATTTCTACAAATGCAATGTTTCTCTGTAAGTTAATATTGTATACGTTTGAGAAACGAAATTCTTAAGCCATGATACCAAAGTACGCTAAATGCGATTTAGAAGTACATGCGAAGCAAGCTTTTTCGTTTTGATTTTTAGTGTCCTTGCTCACATTTTTGATGTAGACCCACAACAATAATATTCACGAGTAAATACAGCGAAAGCACATAGTGTCTCTAAGTAACTTCAAGATAGATTATATGACGAGTTATATATTATATATAGTTATATATTTGAAATTAGTTACACGTGACTTCTAAGCCGACAGGTAGGTACTGATAATGTTGCATTGAAACGAATATTACATGTTGCGAGAACAGACTAATGTTACTAACTGTCCTATTTTCATTTGACTAACTAAAATTAATGGTCGTAACATTAACAGTTGACGGAGTTAACTGACACTGACAGTCCTATTCATACTGTCTTGTTTGATGTAGGATATAGGTCGGAAGCAGCCACTTCCGACTGTCTTCTCGTTTGCTACTTAATCCACATGATAAGTGCACAATAACATTAAATTTTCGACTGTATTCCTCGCAATAGTCGCGAGTACTCACGCTGAAAATAACACCTCAATAAGATAAGTCGCCAAAAATCACATCACCAATATGCAAATTCCGATATGAAAAATGAGTAATCAAAAAGCAAAGAGATTTTAAAAGCGCACAGAATATTCTGTAAGAATAGAAAGTTGCAAATGATAAAAGAAATCCGCACAAAGAGACTTTTCTGTTCGATGTTTTATCAAAACACAAAATAACGGCCGGCATTTCAAAAGTGTAATTATGGATTCCATCGACGATTCCGCGTAACGGCGACTAAAGGTGGATTTGGCAAATTTACATTCAAATAATTTGGCAAACGACCGCGTGATGGTCTCAACAATATTTCAACAGTAGATAATAATCAAAACCGGAACAGATGAATCATAATAATATATCATTGTGATATGTTTCATTTTAAACGTTAATCAAAAATTTTAGCCAATACATTGGTCAGATTATTTTTATGATAGTAGAATAATATTTTTTTAGCACAAAGTATGTCTCCGGTGAAGCAACATCTCATGATCGGTCTTTGAGGAAGGCTATAATAAATATTATATGCCCTGGGTTCCGTGACGTAACAATGATACTTTATTTTGTTTGCCCTTTTATGTCTCATTCAATAATTAACGCCATGATTAATTTTCACCATTTTGCAACGTTTTCACTGTCTTCCCAAAATGTATAGAACAGAAAACAAACCTTGCATGTTATTGTATGAACGCTGTCAATGTGTATTTGAGCTACATATACATACATAGTACATGTGTACCTATGAAAAGTGTGTTGATACATCAACTTATTCTGCCTTCCTTGACACATCTCAAATAACAAAGGAGTATACCATAATTCCCCTTTCAAGCCGTGGCATGCATTGTCTCTTTAGAATATTACTTATCTACCAGTGAATAGTTCAGAATAAACGTTTATATTGAAACGGCCTTCTTCAATGTACGAGAAGATAGAGTATGTCGAGAAAGAGCTTTTATTGCGCTGTTGATTGATGTTCAACATAGTAGAGTTAAGCGTAGGTTATTTGTGAGATAGGTACTTATTTTTAGAAATGAACAGATGCCTAATATTACGTTGATTAAAAGAAATGGTATTAACAACATAAAACGATGCCAAATAGGTACAATGTTGAAATTAATATCAAGTTGCAATTACTATTTTTACCAACAGGTAATTAAATTTTTATTTTACTATCTCCAATTATTGCTCCTATTATTTATGGACATCACAAACTGGCAGACGCGTTGCTAGTTTATACATATGTATAATGTGAACTATATAATTTGGTCATCACGCAGAGGTGTGATTATATAGTGGTGTGCAGTTGCCTCCCACGACGGGATCTATGGCTCAGAAACCGGCGGGCGGTTCTTTAAAATTAAAAAAATATATATTTTATTACTTAACTTATAGTACCACTTGCTATAATGATGGAAGTAAACATGGCCATCTTAGTTTTATCCATTATGTTCCTTATGTGTGTCAAGTGCTTACCAGTACTTGGCCAGCTTTGTAGACTGTGGCCATAACACTCCACAATCTGAAGGGAAACTCGTGTACAGCCACATAAAACAAATATGTATTTTAATGATGATGATTATTATAATAATAAAAAGTCAACCACGATATATTATATGAATATTCATTTCCTAAAGATTTTTTACCTGTTTCGAAATACATAACCATTATCTAATAAATTATTGCATAATCTAACCGTAAAGTGTTATGGCTGGCTCAAAATTTATGATTCCTGACCGCTAGTTGGAGAATATTTGCTTTGAATTCCACTGTCTATTTTGTCACACAATTTACGACGATTTATTTGCAATTATTCCGATTCCTATAGTTGTTTGTACAATATTTTATTACCTACGGTGTCGGAAAATAATATTTACGTATGACGAATATGTCGACTTTATTTATGTTGTGGCAACACTGTGTAAACAGTTGTGTTCCCAATAATGTGTTTTTGTTTGCTGTCATAGCTATATTAATGGGGATTGGTGACGTTCTGTGTATGAAAATTGAAAAATATCGGAATTATGAATATTTTAAAAATATTCCGTGTCTCTGTCGATTTTTTATAAAACGCAATGGATGATTTAGCGAAGGCGGAAACTGTCAGGTATTTCAAATAACCCATCAGATTCTCAATGTTTTTATAGTCTTTAAAATAACAGAGTTTAATCTATAGAATAACAGTATTCATAAGTTTATATAAATAATAAAGTTGGTTCATACATAAAGATAAAAACTTTAAGAGCTCCTCGCCCATTTGTTTGTGAATCGTAAAGAATCTTTATAAATATGTAGTACAGCAAGTTTTTGACATTGATGACCGCGAAAACTAGTTACACACCTTGTTTTTTTCTGCTAAGGTCATTTTATTTTTTTTTAGCAATTTTAGGATACATTATAATCTTTGTAAGTAAAGTGACGGTAACAATGTTAAAATAAACAATTTGTAAATTAGCTCTATTTAACATTGTTACAACAATATAACTCGCAAGTAATATTTGATGGTTATCTTGAATTCTTTTAAGATAAATGTTTCCAAAGGTTTTGGTGTTAAGGAGTAATACGGTGTTTGGGTGATAATAAACTAATACAAGAAATAGTACCTATATCAGATATCGTATAGAAATGGTTCATAGAAATATTTTAATGATAGCTCTTATTAAAATTACTTACAAATCTGTGACACGACCGTCGCTCCGCCCACGATGTGTCTACTTTTGACGTTGTCTCGTTCAATCAAAATGAAAAACTTTACACCTTCCTACACGCTTTGTACATTATTATAACATTTTTAACATTGTTTTAGTATACTTCTTTCAGCAAGATGTAACAATAAGATTACATTTTTATTAAAGTTTCCAACTAATCCTTTCGTTGTCCAAGTACGCAATCGAAGTTTATAAAAATATTTAATATATTATTTAATTTTGGACTACTTATGTTTATAGTGGATGTAACAATTATTTAGGTTACCTGACCTTGAAAATATATTAAACTCATAACTCACAGATTTGCATGACTAAAAATCAAACCCGGAACTTCGTCCAACAGACCGGCACGGGGACTGTTGTGCCAAATGGGTCATAAACATAA
>DWMG01004935.1:0-10555 GCA_018244855.1 Elbella merops | reverse complement strand
TTCTTGTCAAATGGGCTGGCTAAGGCCTCGGTTTACCAAGCTAGCTGAATGAGAACTGATAGTTTTCACATAGAGAATATTATGTACATTGGATATCAATTTGTTGGATTTCTATATACCTAACATAGAACTATTTTACTCTCATAATAAAAAAAAAACATGCAGAATTTTGTTCCGCGGGCGGTTTTATACACAATAGATGCTCGTATGTTTTAATCGACACCTTGTAACGATCAGTCAGCTAGTGTTGTGCAAACTGTGATTAACTACTGGATGGTGTCAACACTTCTCTTCGTTTGCATTTAATGGAGGCCAATTGAAAATTTATTGCAGTTCTCCCGCTGTAACTCGAAGGCAATTTAAATTGCACGATGTTCTGTAAGCTTCACAGAAGATTAGAGAACGTGTACAAATGGTTTCATATTTGATATGGAGGTCATGAATATTGAATAATATTGGATATTGATATGCATTAAAGACATGTCGGTATACTGTCCGTCAGATCTGGGTAATGACCTTGACAGCTGAGTTAGGAATGGTGGGATGAATCTTTACATAAAATAAATGACGAACACCAGTATGACGTTTAATTTGTATGACGAACACGAGTGTGACGTATAATTTGTATGACGAGCACGACTATTAGGTATGAGTTGTACGACGAGTACATAAGAGTATGACGCAGGATATGTACGGCGGGTACGAGTATTTTGAGAACACAAACACAGAAGTTCTTGGGTGCAAAATTGTTATTGTAAGTTCGTCTTAGAAATTCTGCCTAGTTTGGGATCATATGGTCGTACGTGAGTTAACCCGAAATGTTATATTCTTTTTGTTTTACTGTTTGGTGTTATCTCATGGTATTTATATTATATGTTCACATGGTACTAATTTTTACATTTTATTGATTATTTATTTTTTAGTAGTAATGACATAAGACGGTTATAATATGTATATAATTAAAATATCTCTTTTCGGAGAGTACAAGTTATCGTCATGCCAAATGTTCAGAAAATTGGTTCGGTGGTTTTGGTTACGAAAACTTAAGATATTTATAACAAGAATGTGGATCGTGTCAGCTGTGAAAGACGATGGTGCGTCCATCTTGTTGCCAACTAGGCGATGGTGGTGTCATTCAATGAGTAAGACTATTGCTTACCACAGGCAACCTTATTTAGGCAACCTACCTTACAACAGGTTTAAGTAAGGTAGGTTGCCTAATGTGGGCAACATTAAAGGACGCTCAAGTGGGCATACTAATTCTATACAAACTAAGCAACACATAATGCGGGGGTTCTTTCACGTCCACACTATCTCAGAGTTAAGTCGTACTTACCTCAGATCAGCTAGTTCAGTAAGAAAGGTTTCTCCGTCGATTGGCCTGCCGCGTGACTTGAAGGTTAGGAGAGGCAGATCGCCCATTTGGTTCAAAGCGCTGTCCGTGTCCGCAAACCGTTGTGTCAGATTTGATCTGTAAGGTGAACCGTCGCTGTACATTTGTGATCCAACAATCCAGATTCAAATTCCTTTGCGAGCCAACTGAAGGGTTCATTTTAAAGGAACGTTTGGATTTTTGTGATTCAGTTAAATAATCTGTATTAAAGCACTGTACACACCATACGTACGATTCTTCAATCTTTAAATGTACAATTGGGGAACATTAGTATCATCATCATCGCCCTATTTAAGTCCACTGCTGGACATGGCCTAAACAAAACATTAGTATAGTGATTTAAAAATCCGTCATACCGTTATCTACCATTTACTTATATCTTTCAGTTAAACAGAGAAATTCCAATCGCCCCCCACCCTCTCTCCTCCTATTCCCTATATATCGGGGAGAAGTCGCGCAAACTGGCATTGAAATATTTGAACGAAATAAACAATAATTATAAAGTAAATCTTTCCATTTATTCCGATCCTCGCCAACGATTTTGTGTATTCAGCTCTTTGTGCGAATAGACGCAATTATTGTACAGTTTTTCTCCAAATATTGAATAATAATATTTGGAGAATTTCAGAATAAACAATTCTTTTACAACGAGAAACCAGGGCTCATGGTGCTGTATTCATTTAATATTTGTTATCAGTATTTCCAGATTGGGGAGGTTTAATAAGCTTGTCGCCCTCACGCAGTTGCAGATCTCAAGCGGTCTAATCATAACCTGTGCTAATTATGGTTGCCTCTTTAATGCATGATTAAGCAGTCAGTAAGCTAAGCAGTCTCTTTTATCATTGCTAGTTAATGATCATTAAACTTGATCCAAGGTTATAGGCGGTGGAAAAATGTCCGAATACTGCTGTGGGCCCTAATCTGTGCTTCCGTAAATCCGTACTATAGCAGTATGTTGGAGCGTAAACATGTGTGATACGAGTTTTGGCAATGTTTCCTTCCTGCGGCCCTGGCATTACGTGAGAAGTATATGAAGCTTATAACGTATGTAATATTGAATTATAAAAGACAGGGCTATTTCAGTAGAGGACCTTCACGGTCGCTACTAGTATACTCTCTCGTACTTTTTCAGGCCTTTTGTCATTCCACTGTTGGATCACGTGTCACCTCTTAGAATGAGGGGGTTAAAGTCATAGTTTGCCACATTGGCCAAATGTGGGTTGGTAGACTTCATACACTTACAGATTTTTTAAAATATACTAGACTAACATACATCAGCCTCTAAATTTCTATTTCTGGACTTAGGCCTCCCCTTAATATATACTTTAGTAAAATTTCACTTTTTTCTGCTAAATACGAGTATGCATATGCTTATTCTTTAAATGTTAAAACAGTCTTTTCAAGGTATATGTATATATGTAGGTATTGAATCTCATCTCAAATCTCGAGTCTTATAAAAATGAAATTATATTCCCATTTGTGTTTTAGGAAGTACGGTCCTGTGCAATTTTTAGATCTTCAAGCACATATACTACAAATAGGTAGACTTGAAGTTTTGTGGCGAATTTTGGGAGGTCCCTAATCACATCCCTCTGAGCTGGATAAAGTGTATCTACGTTGGTCTATGTATGTGCGTCTACATTTTGCGATACGGGCAACTTGGAATTGAGTGTTGAATAGATAATTTGTAGGTAGGTATCTACTTTCTAATCTAGCGTGGTATATGGTTAGCTTTACCTGCGTACCACTAGGTGAGACCGTTGTCAAACACAAGGCTTTTGATATTAACAAGTGTCGATTAAGATTCAATATTTTATAGCTAGAAGTAGTGATTCGGCGGATAGGTCATCATTACTTCAATAGGTCGTCGTTTGTTTAGGATCAAAAAACCTTGAAATAACATCCAGCGAATTTGGAGATGAGTAAAGTTATTACCAAAACAACTCGCATGTACATTAATGTAGATGAGAAGTTAGAGTAGCTAATTTCCATGCGTATCTGCCACATATTCCAAAACTGAGCATAACACGCACTGCTGCTTAGCGGCAAAATGAGTTGTGTTGTTTAAGTTCACTTGTTTAATAGATTTCAGATGGAGTTTTACACGCAGTTTTTCTCGTGATTAAAATTTTACGGTTTAAAATGTTACGAGTACATTTTGAGTCTTTGAAGTCTTATTATTTTGTACCAAGTAGCGATGAAGAAAATTAATGATCCTCCATAACAGCTTTATTAGTTTTGAGTAATTTTCCAACCAAAGTTACTCATATATCGAAATTACGCTATTTACTGTTTGACGATGATTATGATGATGGTGGAAATTTTTTAAATTTATTAGCTATGTATATTATTAAGACAACATAGAGTAATTATGATGGGGTAGGTTGAATAGCTGCATACTGAATAACGTCTCCGATAGTCTCGGCGCCACATAATCGCTTTCCTATGATATATTATGAACACATATTCCAAATGAGTTCTTCGTATTATTATTATTAATATGATGCCTGGTTTTTGAGAACAAAGATATGCGTTTGATTTTTAAAGCGATATAAGGAAAGTAAAAAGATTTACATTAATTTTATTAAAAAAAAATCAAAAACAAAAAGTTTACTACTGTTAACGTTGTATCAAAAAACATTGTTAACACAAATCCCTGTATAGTTAAGTTGTAGTCATAGAAATATCGTTGATAAAAATGTGAGGTCAAAGCAAATTAGAATGTCATAATCTTCTCTTTAAACTGCACGCGTTTAGTTTGCAGTATTTTAACAAAAACAGATTTTTATTTTCAGAGTTATCGAAAAATATGTGATACCGTGTCTAAGCGAAACCATGGACACGTACAGATATTACATAATACCTAATGGTATTGCTGGCTAGCTAGCAATTTAGCGAAGTAACCGAGACTCATTTACTTCAGCTATTGTATATATTACGAGACGCGACCGTTTGTAAACTTTTCCGTGGAAAATTCTATAGCTTTCTAGAATTTTAGAGATAGTATTTTTCAAGCACAATGTTTTTCCATAACGTTGGCGGTTATTTTGTTTTGTTTTGATGTATTTTCACATGTTACAATGGATAGGACACGTGACTGCCCTATTGGTTCAAGGCTTGGGTCCCTAAGTTTAGATAGAGGACTGCTGATCCGGAGATTTTGGGAAATATAATCGTCTAAGCTGGGAAAATATTGTATTTTAAATATTGTATTGTTATATATGTGTATAATAAAAAGTACATACATGTGTTTATAATATATCACTTGTTTGGTTATAATTGGCCTATGCCCTTCAAAATTTGATATCAGAGGATCACAGTTGAGTTAATAAAGATATTATTAACAAGGGAGACTCCCTGAAAACCAATAATTGTGATCCCATACCCACCGCTCGTCAATCATCAGTTTGCGAAATAATATATTAAAAACATGTTAATAAATTTTTAAGTTTAACTTCACGAGAAAGTTAGTCCAGACAAAGATTATTTTCAGGACACTTAAATAAAAGTGCTTGTAGCTTTGACATGGTTTTGCAATGCGAACAATCTGTAAAATAAATTGAGGGTCAATAAAGCAGAGAGAAATGGCACTTATTTTCTTATAGCATTTTTTTTAATTTACTCGTATATTAAGCTTTTAGTGAATCCGTAAACGAATTTAGATTATTTGAAGCTCAAATATTCCGTCACGGTCGGCTTATGGCTTTCGAATTTTAAGTATGATCTGTTAACTTACGGGTATGATTAATGATTCTGAACTTTATGCTCCTAGTCCCAAATCTCAGCTAATCTCTATTAGAGATGAGGAGAGATGATAGAATGCTACCATGTTGAATACTGGCTTCCAGTTTTGCAGAGTTTCAAACATTTTCTGATCCAGGGAAGGAAGGAGGGGGTACCATTCTTGGCACGTGCCACTTACAATAGCTCTTAAATTCTATACTGTTTATGTGTTTTGAGGTTAGGGTAATATTATCTGTTATAATTATAGGAGACGATGGAAAGATGACATTGTAACTTATCCATCAAACTTTCCAGAACGTACGTAGATAAGCTGCCAACCCGTTCTTAACCAGCATAGCCGTCTCCAAAAGAGAAAAGTTGAAGTCTTATTTTTCTATTAAAATATGTGGTCGTTCTACAATATTTCCTATTTGATTTCGAAGTATTAGGAAATCTTACGATAATCTTAAACACAACTTTAGTTGTACAGATATTGATTAAGCGAGTGAGCTGGAAACTTGGATTCTTTCAAATATTGTTGTTAAAGCTTCGGGTTCACCATTGATTATTAGTTATGCTGAATTGATTAATTATTTTACATTGGCCAAACATTTAAGATATATTCATTGTTCAACATTTATGTTAATTTTCTACGTTTATTTTCTAGTTATTTTATTATTATTGATCCAATGTTAATCATTTAATTAAACAAAATACGTGACCACTTTTAAAATATCGTTATTATCATTAATTGCCTCAACCTATTATCTATGGCTGTAATGTTCACGGTAAGTGGCTGAAGAATAAATCATAATACATTAGATGATCTCTGTGCTCTATTAGTAGATTATTTTTTGCCTTGTGCCCAATTGATGTAACGTCGACGATACGTATTATTTGTATACATACTTCTTTCGTTTCTCGCCATATCCGTAGACCACGACAATCCCTTACATTTTATTGATTCGTCTCCCACGCAATAAAAATATGTTTTTCTTCGTCTTCCCCTTATGACCTTGTAACCTTGTACCTTTATAGTCGTCTTTGAAATATTCACTTTCATCTTATTCATTTGTTATCTTTTATGCAATTCAATAATGTATTTCTTGTTCTTCCATGTTTTGTTTGTATGTACATATATCTAACTACATTTATTACCACCGCACATTCTCATTTTTATTTCTCCTCGTATATTCCGTGATTTGATTTTCATAATGTTGGAAGTACTCCTACACCAAACGCGATTTTATGTACCAAATTATATGTCACGATCGTAATGGTGGCAAGGTCAGCGAATAAAATAATATGGAACCGCTAATAGTTATAATCTAGAATATAGGTATGTATATTTCGTAGGGCACGTACAACAGTCGGTGTTGGCTGTAATAGTTATATAACAGTAATTGAATCTTGTGGAAAGCGTTTAGTACGATTTAAAGTTATCGGAT
This sequence comes from Elbella merops, assembly GCA_018244855.1. Lineage (NCBI taxonomy): Eukaryota > Metazoa > Arthropoda > Insecta > Lepidoptera > Hesperiidae > Elbella > Elbella merops. The sequence continues at coordinate 3,991 of DWMG01004935.1, read as the reverse complement.
TGGGTGGTTGCTCATAAATCTATGTCTTTATAAATCAGCTTTAAAACTACGTGCTAGAATAGTTCTAGAATTTGCACAATTCCCGGAAGAAACCAGTGTCCAGCGGTAAGATGATAATGGATTATATTAAAAGTTCTTGTGCTGTTTCTATTACCATTCCTATCATCGTAAAGTCTGGATAACATTATCTTTCGAGGAATTTATGCAAGGAGCTAAATATATTATGGAGTTAAATTTAGAATACCCGACCCATATATCTGATCGGATAATATCTTGTTGGATCTGCCGCACGGATATTTTATAGTTATATTTGCATTATAGATATATGCTTCAATAAATTTAGCGTTTCTCGTGTGCTCTGCAACGAGATGAGGAAAAATCACGGTAGACTTGTGACGGTAAATTTATACGAAAACATTTTTAAGCTATAATATTTAGTACATCTCCAGGTGTGGAATAGCAGCTATCTATTATAGCAATGCTTTCTGTGTTGGAATAGAAATTAGTGAGAATAAATGTATGAAAGGTGTCAACAACATAGATCATTATAACTATGTTTATGTTAAATATGTTAAAATTGCGGTATAGCGCAGCCTAAATAGGCACGGCTAAATGCCCTGGCCGCCGACAGGCAGCAGTGTCGGCGGTGCGAAAAGCTGTGCCCTGCGATCTCCAACCCGCATGCCCAGCGTGGAGATCACGGGCATAAACCTCCTTTTGGGGAGGCCTATGTCCAGCAGTGGACTGAGGGCTGATGATGATATGTTAAATAAAAATAAATGTACCTCAAAGTACTCCCATTGGTGAAGATGAAGAACGCAACTTCGGATCTTTCCTGCTGTAGTCTAGTCACCAACTTGCCTAGTTCGGTAGCTCGGCTCACCTGTCAGGATAAAATTGAAATTATAACTACTATTATTACAATAAGTGTTTTTTTTTCAATACTTAGTAATACTTTCTCATTATTATTTCCAGTTGTATGAAGCTGAAATGAGTATTATGTTTGATGAAACCAAGACCTTTATATTAAACACATGTATCATGAACAAACGGATAGATTTGAATTTTTAGAACGAGATTCCGTAAATATTATTTCTGCCATCATCCCCTTGGCATGGGTTGAATGTTTCCGGCGTCGATCTTCCTCCTTAAGTGCATGTCGAAAATCAGCGTGAAAAACAAGGTTAGTGGGCGTTTTTTAAGGCAGGTGCGTATCACGGAGCTATGTGAGTAGCTGCACCTTACGAACCACCAGATGAAAACATATTCCTTTGCAAGGCTATAGATCATCGTTTCGATTATACTATTAGCATTATATTCTTTGTTGATCCCATAATTTTACAATAATAACCTAAAGTTTATTTGTTTCACCCTTACGTTTATCTCTAAACACTGCTATACAGTTACTGAATTCTATACCATTATGCTATCTCCCGTTACTTTCTGTTACTGAAAGAAACGCTATATAGTATAATTAACTAACTATAAGTAAACGGTGTCAGAGCTCAAAGTTTTATCTTAGGGGCCCAAGCCAAACTCGCCTAGCCGTGGTGCGTCATGCTGTACAACAGACGAGGCTCCAGCAAACGGTTGAGCGCGGTATACCGTTAACAAATGATTAGGCACAATAAAATACCCAGACAGTCAATGGGCAGCAACAGAGGCGGTGAGAGTCGCTGTGGTTTGCGATAGCCAATCTGCATGCCCAGCGTGGCGAGTGTGGGCCAATACCTATTATGCTCGTATACAAAGGCACTTTTTAGAGAATTAAAATTATAGGCTCACCACCTATTCCATTGTGGGACTTAAACGTAACTGGTGAAACCTGGGGATGTACTACACTCTTCTGCCTACCCCTTCGGAGATTACAGGCGTGATGTTACGTTCTTTAGAGAATATTAGGGGAGGCCTGCATCCAGCAGACTTTAAACAAAACAAATGAAAACAATAAACAAGCAAAACAAATGAATTATAGTAGTCATAATATGTTCGTAACTCTTCTTATGAATTTAGATCCGTGTCAATTTTCTGCTATTCTATTCATTTTCAGTTCCCGCAAGAATAATGTATTTTTAGATGGAGTATTTTTTTCATGAATGCCCAATAGCATCGCCGCTATATAAGACAATAGAACCATGTTTATGAATATATTTTCTCTACGTTCTCGCTTTATCATGGAATTTAGATCGTCCTGGAACTCCTAACAATTAATACGCAAACAATGTATTTTTATATAGAATACTTCACAACCCTGTGTCAAAGAAAAAGTTCAAATGTTCTGGTTTGGATGTGACGAGATAGGTATGTTGCTTAAACTCTATCTAAAGTATGAAGTACTTCAGTAAAGTTATCTAATACTGAAAATTCAATTTCAATGTACTTATCCGATTTCGCTCGAGTAGCAGTTTCAATTTATTTCCAGATCTCATGAATTAAAACAATATTAACAATACATTTTCAACAACTTCAGGCTTATTACAAGGCTATGGATGAAGGGAGCCGTGTGTACATTTAAATTCATTAGATTCCAATGAAAGTCCGTCAAATAAAAATACGCTTGATCTTTGATATCTTTCAAGCTTTCTTCTTTTAAATATTAATACGATGTTTCTATCTATCAGTTCATTGGTCTGTGCAATGTCCTACGGCTGACGGCGTTCGGGCCGAGAGATGACATCGTATAATTACTGTTTTATTTCTCGTGAAAGCGCGTTGAAACCTCTGTGGAAAATATTGGACTTTTAGACAGCTCCGGAGATAAGGGTGTAGACGATTTGTAAGATATCAAAGGGCACACTAAGTTAATGTCTTTATTTATAATCAAAGGGTATAAAAATTGTAGCTTTGTATTTAATACCTAATAAATAATTGATTAAATTAAATTAAAGTTAAATATATGTATATATATCTCTATTGTCTCATGTCTCTTGTCTATTGTCTCTTAATAGTTACCTGTTCTTCAACTTCACTGACTTCTTTGCCGTTTGTGAGGCTATTTCTTAAAGACAGTGTGGTCTGGACGATCAGAGCCAGAATCGGGATAAAAGGCAGAAGCAAGAGGCGCCACAGCTGGCAGCGGCGGCTCCTGCACCAGCGCCGCAGCTTCAGTCCACAGCTCAGCGACTTGCTCTCGTCTTTTAGGGAATTTGGAGATGCTGAGGACAAACACAGATGAATGAAGAAACTTCTGTATATTATAATAATGATATACTTTATGGCGACTTCAATACACAGTAACAAGTTTATATGACACAACTAACAACATGCAACAGGCGAACTTATTGACTAGATTTCAGACAATCTACATTCTCAGTCTAGAAATAATTTAATAATGAGAGAGTGATGTGCAGAAACCAGGACGAGAAGATTATTTAATAGTTTTATAAAATAATAATGGAACTTTAACGATATGGAATTGAAAGATTAACAGTTGATATTGAGAGCAAGGAAAACAAAAAGAAAAATATATATTATGATAAATGAGGTGTATAAATAATTAAACTCGCCAGATTTCGGTATTCATTAAAATAATTTAATCATTTAATTAACGTGTACATATGTAATAACTAAACATTAATATTCTACAGCAGAATTATGACGGGATTATCCACACAAGAGATCTCTTTAACCCAACCTAATGTGAGAATGTTTGAGGAGAGGACAGATGTGTATTCACAATATGGTAAACAACGAGGCGATAAATTGAAATGACTTTATTATGAAGTAAATTGTACTGTTGATATATTATTCATATGATGGCGTGTTTTGAGAACACCAATTAAAACTTTTAATAACTATGATTCTGCGTATAATATCAAATGTCTCATAATAAGTAATTAGTTCTTGTATATCATATTAATATTAAATTAGGGGTGTAAGGGGTTCCAACCACCATCTCAGGAGCTCAAGCCAATCTCACCTGCACGTGGTGCACCCTGCTATGACAGACGAGGCTCTGGCGACCGGCTGATTGCGGTATAGCGCAGCCTAA
>DWMG01004934.1:0-10555 GCA_018244855.1 Elbella merops | reverse complement strand
GGTGCGCGCCATGGGTTTGAACCCGGCACCCCCGGAGTGAGGGGCTGAATTCTTAACCACTAGGCTATCACTGCAGTGATACTTACTCTTATCCTCATACAATTCGTATACTTCTTTTAACTTGGACTCCGCTTTACCCGCTCTTTCTGCGAGCGTAATCTTCTCAATATCAGCAGTCTCCTTCTCCACAACCAACTTCTTATAGCTCTGTCTCACTTGCGCAAGCTCGTCTTCTAGAAAACCGACTCTTTCACTCAACGACTTTTTCTCCATCACTATCTGTTTTGATTTCTTGTTCATATTCTCAAACTGTTTCTCATAGTCAAGTATGAGATTGTCTTTCTCTTGAAGATTTTCTTGATAAGCGTCAAATAAGGGTGCTGAAATATGACCAATAGTACTTACCGATTTTATATTTTAAGATATGATATTATTTTAATGTTAGATATATAACAGTGTAATCCTTCCTGATGAATTGATAAACAGATAATGACTTACTGTGAACATTTTTAAACCTACAAGATACATTTAATAGATATACAACAGTATCATAATATACTATAATATATAATATGGGTTTAAAAAAAAAAAAATCATAATATCCAAGGTTCATCTGAACAGACCCAACCCGTTTTGTTCTAGCCTGAATGGACTTTGTTAAGCATATGGGACACCAGATATATAACTTTCATTCACAGTAGTAGCAACTAATAACTCTGTGGCAAGTAACTGATTTCAACAAATGTTGAGGTATACAGAATAGTTTTTAAATAACTTTACCCAATGCTTGTGCACTAAGTAAGCCAGATAGATCCACAAGCCTTGTATTAGGATTGTCAACATCTTGACTGGTCTTATGTGAGTGTGATTCTTCAGTGGGTCCAACATCTGAAAAGGGAATATAAATAAAATGAACTGTAAAAGGAAACAACTTGAAGTTTGCAAAGAAATATATTGTCTAAGGTATGTGAAGTCTGCTAAGCTATACTTGGTACATGGCTTATCAAAGCCCTAAAATTCTCATTCTGAGAGGAGACCCATGTTTAATCCATGAAATAGCAAAAGGGTTGAGAAAAAAAATTCTACAAACCCTGTCTATGGACATTTTTCTAAAGGAAATCTAAATTGGTCTACTCAGCGTTCTTGGAATCCAGTGTCTGGAGTTATCATTCTTATCAATGATTACCTTGTCTCTGTCCCAAACTTGTATTAATCAGAGAATCAAAACCATCATATCGGTCCATTGTTTTGCCTAGATCTACCTTAATATCTGATGCTAGGTTCGGAACCGTAGCACGTATTTTTTCCTGGTAACGTGACAGTTGAACATTTAATCTGAAATATTGGTTCATAGTGATCAATCCTAGGAAGTGAATATTCATTTATTTCATATATTATGTATAAATTATTTTATTAATTCGTCTTTGAGTTTTCTTTATAGCATACAAGGCAGCTTTTGGTTTAAGTGTTGCTTTATATTTATTTAATTTTTAAATTTATTTGTTTAATTTATTTCTTATGTCTGACCAAACAGGTAATGTCATTTAAAAATATTATTCTTACATCAACACACCAGATCACTTTATAAGGTGGGCTGAAAGCACCAAGTGTCAAATATTTCATTTACAGTTAAATATTTATTTTTGATATTTATCTATGAGTGACCATAGTCACCGTGACCATGTGTTAGTCCATCATATAATAAAAAAATATACCTGTACAATACATCCTTCAAGCCCTGCATATCCTTCTGCAGTCTGGAGTTCTGTTCCCTTGCTTGGTTTAATATGATCTGCCGGCTGCTGCAGCTCATACACACTTCCACCAGGGGCACTGCTGTTGCAGGTTCATAATGTTCTACAATGGATAAATAATTATGTTCTTATTAATTTCTGATTTTTTGAAATAGGACTGAATTTTGAATATTTTTAGTTTTCTTTAAATAGAGGTTGAAATAGCCATGCATTATGGAATAGCCATGCATGATAGGATGATTAGATACTTACGTTCATTACAGATCAGTATAAGGTAGGAATATTTTCATAATAAATGTTACTAAAAGTGTCTTATTCAAAGAATCCTAATAATAATAAGGTACAATTTAAAAGTGAAATTGATGATTATGTGATCTCTCTCTCACTCACCCCTATCTGGAACTTGATACTGCTTAAGTTTCTCCTCTAAGCCCTTGTATCTTTTCTCCATTTCTTCACCTCTCATTTGCTCTTCTTTTAACATTTTTTTGCACTCATCCACATAGCTCATTAAAGTAGAATGTTCAGTCTTAAGCCTGTCGTTCTCATTAGCAAATAATCTGTTATAATCTAATACAGTTTTCAGCTTTTCTTTAAGCTTGGCTATTTGATTATCTTTTTGTGATATCTGCAAGGAATCCATGATGTTGAACTCTTAAAACAATATACATAATAATGATTCATAGCATAATTATATATTTCAGTTTTTAAAGAGAATCGAACAATACATTGAATCAAAAATTATTTAAGAAATACATTTCTTCGTCTAAACAGAATAATGATATTGACATGTAACACAAAATAATCAGCAAATTGGCTTCCACCATATGTAGTCAACTTGCAGCATAATAGCCATGGAGGCCTAGTAGTTTAGAACTCCATCTCCCTCTGGAAGCCTGATGATGAAATTGTAACACACATCTCAAACTTTAAAAAGTAACATGTATTTTAGGATAGTCTAAGGAGTGTTGATGATGAAGATGAGTACAAACAATGCAGTGATTCATAGAAGTTTATGGGAGTTTCTGGTAGGATATCTCTGATTTCCTGCATCAATACTAAAATATTTGCATAATGTACTAACTAAAACAGCATGCTCTTCACATTTGTCCATTAGTGCAGTTATCAGACCTTCATACTTCTTAGTTAATTTCTTCTTCTGGTCTTTCAGTAGAGATCTGCCCTCTTTACTATTTCGAGGTGAGGACACAGCTAGGCCTTGAATATTGTGTTTCCTTGCTGGCTTTGGTGGTTTTTCCCCTGCAATTGTATGAAGGAGTATGCAAGTTATAATAAAAGTTAAAATATTTATAGTATTAGTGCTTGGATTATTATGAGATTTTAGACTTCTGGGTAGTTTTAGATGGGTTACCACACACTTGACATTCCCAAAGTTAGTATGAGAGAGGAGTAATGATACTTTCCATCACTTTATAGACCTGTAGTGTCGGATCACAGTTAAGTTATTAGGCTAGTTTATTTGACCAAGGTGTGATAAAATGCAATTGTGGGTTTTGATCAACTTCAACAACAGATTTGCAATTTGTTTAAGATAAGTGTGGAGGCCTTAAGTAAGAAAAACTTTTAATATAAAGTAACAAAAGAAATGTATAGATAAAGGACCACTGATCATAAAACAGTCTAATGTACCAATAACATCCCTTGGATCTTCATATAGTGGATTAATTCCATCACTATCTCTCTGGTCAAGCATCATAGACTCAGTTCTTCTAATGACGGAGTTGAGAATATCTTGACGCATGCTATCCCTCTCGAGCATAGTGACATCAAAATGCTTGTAGTGTTGTGTAAAGTTTCCGGTAAATATTTGCTTATCTGGGGTTTGTTTAAGGAAGCATTTGGATACATGGCTTCTTGGGAGCAACTGATGGAAAGTTAAAGAAATGAATTTAATACATGTTATTATTCCACCACATGTAACAAGATATAAAGGACTAGACCAAACCCTGGAGGTTGAAAGAATTACAGTCAATTCAGATTACATTGATAAGTTCATGTTCCAACAATTCTATAAAATGGCATATATATTTAAATAAAAATGGCATAGCATGTGTAGTGAGTACCTAGTCCCTGATTAACCTTGTAAATTTTTCACTGCTTTCTATGACCTTTTATAATATCGACACTTGATCATGTGGTTGGATAGTAATTTATCTAATACTAATGGAAGATCTATGCCCAGCAGTGGATTGGGAAAGGCTGACATAATGAATGGTAGTTTAAACACACATTACACATTAAAAATTAAAAACCTTTGGAGCTATTCGGACACACTCGTCCATTGTCAACCTTCACAGAAAATGGAAACTAAAACATAATCAATCTTTATTTTATAATAAAACGTGGCGTTCAATAATTGAATTTTTAGTTTTATAATCACGGGTGTTATTCACTAGTCTACAATAAATAGCATTTATACGGCAGTATGAGGTTAAGAGAGGAAGGACATTGGAAATTAGGTCAACAGTTCTTTCATTAAATGCGAAAATATTGACAAAACTGCGAAATATATAGGTCGCCTCGAATCTTCGTACACGTATAAAATGTCAGCTCTTGTAACTCACAGGTAAATAACCGCCTCAAATCAAATCAAATATGTAAACAACGCATTTATATAAAAGAAATAATTTACATTAGAAACATTTTTCTATATTATATTGAAGCATACATTTTTATTTATCTATATAGATTTTTGAAAATGAAAACATTGTCAGTTTGACAGCGTCGTTGCTATGGTAACAGTTATTAATGTTGCAAGCTTCCGAAATACAGCCAGGTTTATGGTAAACCATGTGAATTCCATAAATGATGCAATGAGTAGCTGAGTTCAACTGTTTAAGTCCTAGCCAATTCAATATACAACAATATGAAAGTTACGTTTGTACTTCTGAGACATTTCATGCGTAACGACTGTTCCTTCATAATATTTTAAAAAAAATAAAGGATGTGTCCATTCAGATGTTACTTTACTTGAAAAATGTTCAACACCGTCTGTACCCATTGCTGGATCAAAGGGTGATGATCAACAAATATTCCTAGAAGCTTTGTTGATTAATACGTTCTCATTTTTGCTGGCGAGGTTGACGTACGCATTTTCTTAGTTATTATGGTACAGAAAATAAATATTATATTAGGAAAAACAATTCTGCAATATTTGAGCAATAGCCAAATATAGTATGTCAATTTTATTTTATAATGTGTCAGCCGAACAAGGTAGGCAATTATGCTATAAAAACGTTAATTAAGTAAAAAATAAACATTGCAGTACAAACACCTGATTAAAGTAATTAATTAGTTTTATTAAATAGACCTAGATGGCGCAGCAATTATTGTAATCTCAGTTGTCTGTCCAAATCGCAAAGATACATTTTTTTGTGACAGAAACGTCGAGCAGAGGCAATTTTGTTTAGTTGGGTTATACAGAATGTGAGCGTGCGCGGAAACAGCTGAGCGATAAAGGCGACATGCGGTTCTTTCTTGAACTAGGCAAAGCAGTCGCATCATGTCTGCCCGCCGGTTCGGTGTATGACGCTCGGTGCTTTTGATAACCTAAAAACACTCTGCTGTCACTCCGTCCCTTTGAATTTGGAATTCATTACTAAATTTTACACACTGATAAAGTTCGTGCTTAGTCGAAGTGTTAAATAGTGGATGATCTGTTTACAAATACTGGTTACGCAGTGCCGTATCTCTAGTGAGTTTTGTACAGCGTTTATCGATTTTCATTTTACAATGAGCGTAACGTTTTGTTTACTTTTTATTGGTGTGTAACGTTGTCTAAAAGTTAGTATGATGTGTAAAGTTCGAGGTTAGTGTTGTGCCGTGAGATTGATTCAGCTATGTGCGAGAGTTCGCGTGAGATTGCTTGTTTTGGATGACAAAAATATGGAATTTGAGAACGACTTCAGCTTGAAAGAATGGGCAAAGGACAAGCCTTTGTCCATTCTGCAGCTGGATCCGGCAGACCGGGCGGTTCTGAGGATAGCAGGTTTGTCGTTTTCTTTTATTTTCATTATTACTATATTTACTTGCATAAAGAGCGTTACCATCATTTTGTAATCTGTAAATTAAAAATGTCGTGTTGTTATCAGTGACGGCACAGATTATACGAAATGTAAATAGGTAATGCATGATAAAAACCGATAAATCACTACGCCGCTCTATTATCTAAAACATGAACAAAAATCGTGTCTAAAGTCTAGTGTTTATTATAGTTTTTATACAGTGATTAATTGCAGCCTCGCTTAGTTTTCACTTTCGATGTAATAATCATTGCGGGTACATAAAAATCTTTTCGCGGTTGAAAGTAATTTCATTTACTTATTTTTCCAACCGTCAACATGGTGGCTTGTTACTTTTTTCGTTCACGCGAACGGCATTCTTTATTTGAAATTGTCTATGATTGCTGGTTATTCTCGGTGCATAAAGTAATATTTTTTTAGTTCACATTATGCATTCACATGTTTTTAAATTATTCAGCGGATCAGTAGTCAACAATTTAATGAAATGTAAATAATTATAATGAACTCGGCAATATTGTCAATTGATCTTCACAATATTACCTTCATATTCTACATTAAAAGAATATTACCCAATGCTATATGAAGGCTTTTATATACGTTTAAATGTCGGTGAGATTAGTTACAATAAGGCTACAAACTAATTATTTTGAAGGATACGTTTATTTTTGCCACAAAACGTTATACAATTCAAAAAACTTTGAACTACGTCTTCATAACCGTTAACCTTAGACCCGAGAGAACTGCGCTATCGATTCGAACGCTATTTTCAATGAAGTTCGGCGGATTTTCAACTTTGAATTATAACATTATAGTTATCAGTATTCCATAATGTAATATCTCATAATGCTAAATTAAGGGTAGGATTAAATACTGTTTTAACCGCTCTTAATTAGCTTTAGATTTTTTTGTTTGTGCAGGATGATGTTCCATTAACAAGCATCATCAACCCTGCCCTAGAACTTAAGTATCGATTTGAGCGTGACTCGCCCACCTGTCGATAGTTTATTCAACTCTTTTGTAATGTCACAGTTGACGGAGGGTTTTACAGCCCAATAAAGTAATTTGTAGTTTTATAACAGTGGTGTTGCTAGTAATATTTTGAATTTTTAATACTGCTCCATGGTACTATCTGTTATTGAAATTGCTAACGAAAAGTCGGGCATTCGTACGTAGCGCCCACCGCCAGTGGCATCTGCAACCTTTCCTGAACAGGACTGCAGGACTAAAACAATAAGTGTCAGTTAGTTCACTTAGTGTATTAATCAAACTGCCCATTTAAGCAACGTCAGGTGCAGTTTAAGTTATTGTCAGCAGTGCTGGGAAAATTGCTATTGCTATTGTATTTATATTCTGTGCATCAGAGGGCAACACGCAGTCGTTACGTAACATTCACGAGTTATGTCGGTAACATTTTCGCTAGTATTGAAAATATGCTATACCTACTTTGAGCCCGTATTTGGGACAGCGTGGGGGTGAGCTATAATTCCCAATTGTAGATCAAACCCCCTGACCTAGCGGTGGATCGATAGTCGCAAAGGGGATGATAAATTATTAATTCCACGAATAGAGCAGTATGTAATTATATATCTTTGTTCATTTTAATATTTTTTTATATTATCGTCGGTCCTAATACGTATTTTTTATTTTTCACTATGACACATTATATGACCATTGTGGAAGTTGTACATTGTATATATTTGTTACTAATTTGCTTGATTATGAAATGTACATTTGTAGAAATATTCATTTGTGTATGTTGTTTTTGTTACGTTCTTTTCTAAGTACACACTAAATTCGATTTTCTCATGTAATTGCCATTGCATACCTGGCGCTGCTGAAATCGCGATCTCCTCAAAATATAAGAAGAGCCGTTGTACATATATTTCTTTTGTATGATTTTTTTTATTTTGTTATTTTCTATGTGTACATAGTTTTTATAGAAATAAAATATACCTTGCTACATTTCACTCTCGTCTATCTGTAATATGTACTCCTATTGTTGACCAAATAACGAAACAGAACGAAATGGGTCCTATGTGGAAACCGAATACACAACACGTAGAAGGATGCTGTGGCTGAAGGTTACAAAGTCATCTATCCGAACCAAATAGGTCAGAATCTGGCCGAGGGGAATCAGAAGTTTACAAAACCGGCGCGCGTGCATGTACAGAATGATGAATGTAGAAGGACGTCATGTTTGTATAGATAAAAATATCTGGCATTCAGTACTCACTGCCTAACTTGTAATTGACCTGGCCTGATACAATAATATTACAATATAGTAATAAGACATACGAGTACGAGTAGGTCAGTGCCACCAAGTACTGACCGACGGGCTGCAGACGGATAGTTAGGTTCAGCGTGTTCCATTCCGATTCGCGACACGTAACCCCGGGGACAGTTAGATTGAATGTTATGGAGTGTGTTTCCGCAGTGGCCGTCGCGGTAATTCCATCGCATTGGCTACCAGAACGTATATACCAAGTCGTATAAATTAATGTAGTTCCAACTAAACTATAATAACTATGGAACTATTGGATGTTAGGAGTACGTTCTTACTTGTGAAAATATATCTTATTTATAATTTTTTTTTAATATGGTCTCTAGTAAAAATCCGCATGTACTGTAACATGTCTATATACAATACATTGACGCTATATCTCTGTCTAGGATAACTTTGTAATAGATCTTTCCAAGTCTTAAAGGTTTACTTCACTGAAACATAATATGCTTCTTCTATGTAATTTTGCCTTTACTCGTTTTTAGTTCTGCTTTACATTGAAACATGTAGTGACGTGTCCTGCTCTTTCAGGAACATCTTTCAATAATTTAGCTATAGCAAAACAATTACAATTATAAGTACGAGTAACTACGATTGTTCTAGGTGTATTTTCCTCAATTATCCAGCCCACACTTGCCTTTTTCCGGTGTATAATGTTTTATCTAGGCGATAGCTGTGCGCTTCGTGCGTCTGTTCTTCCATTAAACAAACAGTTTAAACGGATATTCATCGAAATGAAAACTATGTTTATTTTTAAACTTCATCTAATTCCAGTGCTCAAGTACTGTTGAACAGGTGATGTTAGTGGTAATATTATCATCATCACTATTTAAGCTAGGATGCGAGCTCCTGCTTTTAGAAACTATCACTACCCTGCGACTCTGATCAGCTCATCAACTCAGAAGACTATAAGAATATTATGACAAAATGTTATAATAAATGTCAGTATGTACAAACAGATTTATGATGCCTTTTATGTCGACCACTAATCTGTCTTTAAAGCTTTGTTTACTCTTTGTTTCACCCCTAATAGTGGCGACGTAGATAAGTGTTTACGGTGCTTGGATACCCATTTAAAATGGTCATGGCAACCCTTCCATTCGCGTCTTTGTACACCTACATACATGATTTACAGGGATTCCCCTTTTTAGTTCTATTGTGATAACAATGGGGTGGAAACGAGGAATTCCCACAGTGCTATTGCACTTAAGTGCAAAAAGGGCATTGTATTGGTGTCGGTCATTCTTCAGTCTATGACCCTCTACGTTCTATGACGAATCCTAGATTTTTTTAATTGAACTGTACGTACTTTAATACTGGCGAATAGTTCAGACTTGTTTGTTTGTTATACACTATCCTGAAAAATATACCGAATTTAATATTGTGCTTTTATTAAGTTACATTCATTGATTTGTCCGATTAATTATCAGTTGTAAATTCTAGCCGTAAAATATCCTGATATCAGACACAATATCAATTTTGGTATTCTATTACGTAAAAAATGTCAGTTTGCTTGTCAGTTTGTTGCTGTAAACGGAAGGCGTTCATTCGAGAAGTCCGTGTCTCGCTTTCACCAGCGTCCAATCAGCCGCCAAGGTCCAATGGTTATCGCGTTGAGTGACAAAGGAGACTCCATTGCGGACTTAATAGTCTAAATTAATTAGCCGCCAACCCGCTAAACATCCGGCAACGTTGATTGATTCCGTCCAATGAATATCTTATCAGCGTTCAGCGATTCTCATTTATATTTCGTTTCAACTACTTATTAATAATGATTATTATTAATTATTATTCTTACAAACGTGACATCCTTGCACATTTATCGCACTCATCATACGTGCATGCCAGTTTAGTATATTTTGCATTCGCTGCTTTCTGTCTCATCCCCCTTACGAAATACAGCGTGATTATACAGCAATCGTATTAAAAATTTATTATTACTTGTATAGGCATGTGCGTTGCTAGCTGGCCGTACATAAAAACCACTCGTAAAACAAACCATATATAGATCGATCTTACATTTCGAAGTAACGGTCGGCCTGGGAGATATTATTTAAATGTAACGAGCAATGCTTAATCCGCTTTACTTTCATCTCTTTAGCGCTACTTTAGCGCTAGTGATCTTTTGTATGCTCACCGATCGTTACAATGTGTAAGCGTTTTAATTGCCTGTAATTACAACTTATGTTTAGCACCGTTCTAAAATTGTAATGTAATATGGTGCCTTTTTTTGTTTTGTTTAGCTTGTGTTTTGTACGCGCAGGAAAACTCTTCCTTGGTTAAGTGTTTCTTACGTGTGTAGGTGCATTTTTGTTTAAAGAGGTTACTTTACACGCTCCGTTATTGCGGTGTGATGGAGAAGGGAGGTAAATTGTTTGTTTATGACTTTGTATTTTTCCTAAATTTTTAAATATTAAATGGGTGTCCCGTTTTACAATAGTAATATCACGTAGGCAGAGGAGTGTACTACACTGCCA
>DWMG01004933.1:0-10555 GCA_018244855.1 Elbella merops | reverse complement strand
TAGGTGGTAAGCCTATTGCCTTACATCGGGCACAAATCAAAACTTTGAGTCACTACTAGTAATTCTAAATAAGAAAAATCTAATGGTACCCGACCTGGAATTTGAACCCAGGACCTTCCGATCGGCAGCCAGGCTTGCAACCATTCGACCAACGAGGTAGTCAAACGTTATTTAATGTTAGTAAAGAAATAATTGTTTAGATAGATTTGAAAAGTAGATCTTATGAATTACTATACGTTTGCAATCCAATTCACAAAACTCGATATTATAAATCGTCGACAAACAATACTAAGCCTATATTTACCCGAAAAGGTAAGCAGAAGGGTTTCAAACGAGTCTGTCAAATTTCAAGGCCGAAGCTCAGATTCGTGCGTTGACGCGTAAATGAAAGAATAAATTGGGTAAAAACAAAAGGTCGCACTAAGCGGTGTATAGTAAGTAACGATGTTTGAGCCTTTCAAATTGGATTTATGAGAGTTGGCAACACTAATTATACTGACCGTTGACAGTTGACACTGACAACGTTAATTTGACTGTAATAGTGTTTAGGCGATTTGTAATTATTGATTTAAATTCATTTTCATCTTTACTAAATATATTTCATGAACAAAACATTAATTTAGTTTTAAGAAAAAAGTTGTTTACAAAATTTGTGTATCGAAGTCCTGTCAAATAGTAATCATTTTTAATAGTAGACCGATAGTAGTCAAACTAGAAGATGCATAGAAACTTACCACAAAACAAGGAAGCTTTATTAAAATCTTATACAACAAGATTAAAAGAAGATGTTAAAAGTATGCTAGAAAATTTTGAAGGTGAGTTGATCAAATTATTTGATTTTTTCTCAAATATAAATTTAAAGGAATACATGTCAGAACACCTAATGTCAACTACTTGTACTAGTATATTCGGGCATAAAAACGGCTCAGAGCCTATATGTAACCGAATATATGTAACCAATTTCTCTTTGGAATGTTATCATTTTACAGAAATCATTAAGTTGGCCAAGGGTGAAAATGAATCACAATTAAATAGAATGACACAGATAGAACAAGACACATTTGAAATGCAAGTACGAGCTGCCAACATAGGTTTGTCTTTACTAATACCTTACTTTTTATCTGGTATTATTATTTTAACATCTTTAATTTTATATATTATGTATGTGTGATCTAATAAGTACTAATTTACTGTTTCTCTAATTTTCAGTTAGAGCAGGTGAATCCCTTATGAAATTAGTATCAGACATCAAACAATATCTGATATTGAATGATTTTCCATCTGTCAATGAAGCCATTACTCAAAACTCAAAGTTATTTAGAACAAAGCAACAAGAATGTGATCAGAAGTTAATGTCATTAAGAGATGACATAGCAGCTGACTTGTATGATTTAGAAGATGAATACTTTACTAGTATTTACAAGTAGATGATAGAATATTGCTTAATATATAAGTACAGTTATTAATATGGTATTATTTTAAATTATACCTTATTGAGAATACATTGCTAGCTACAGTTCAAGATATGCACGAAGTATTAAGAGATGTTTGGTCCAATTGACTTCAGAAAGGATTTAAGTCAACCTTAATGGTAACTGATAAACTAGTAAAGTCAAAATGAAAAAGGTTTTTTTTACTATTAAATTTTGTATGAATATTGATCAAAAATGATTAAATTATGCTCAGCAAGAGGGTGTAAGGGGTTCCAACCACCATCTCAGGAGCCCAAGCCAACCTCACCTGCATGTGGTGCACCCTGCTATAACAGACGAAGCCCTGGCGACCGGCTGATAGTGGCATAGCGCAGCCTAAATAAGCACAGCAAGTTGTGCCCTGTAATCTCCAACCTGCATGCCCAGTGTGGAGATTACGGGCATAAACTCCCTTTTGGGGAGGCCTATGTCCAGCAGTGGACTGAGATAGGCTGAAGATGATGATGATAATGTCTGTATTGCTATATCCATTTCTTATTTTACATTCTTTATAATTTAAATTGTTGTGGGTATGCAGTATTTTTAAATAAAGCTGTCTTTCTTTCAGTGCTGGTGCCGTTCTGCTGGATATCAGGATATCCTTCTTCTTCGGTGACCTTAAATGACATCAGTTATTATTATATAATGGCGCCAGGTCTAAATAGGCAAAAAGCATTGAGTGCCAAATATGATGTATTAGTCTGATAAAAATAACAAAAATATGGACAAAATTAATCATTAAATTGTAGGTTTCCAATTCTCCTAACCTAAACTCACATTGATCAGCTCGAGAGTCATTCAGGTGGTACAGGATGGGCACCAGCACCTCCAGCACGTCGCTGCTCTTCAAAACGTAGTACATAAATTTCTACAAACACAAACATCAAATATGCTATCGGAAATCAAGTTACATCAGTTTATATAAGTAATTAGGAGTGTATATCTTGATACCAATATTGCAAAGCAGATGATCTACCTGGTTATCTGGTGATTCAAGCAACTTGGGACAGCAGATTGATCTCTTTTAAAAGATTGTACAACATAATATTATTTACACCTAGAAGTATCTGGAAGGTGGTTCCTTCCAAATGATATACCTTGTTATAATCACACATCTTCCAAAACAACACAAGCAGTTCCTGGTGCAAGCCCACTTTCTTGGCAGAGTTGGGCAGGTAGGTCTGTGCTAGGGGATTGTTTAGGAGACGCGTGACTCCTCTCAGAACCAGTTGGAAGTCCTCATCGCGGTGTATCCGAGACAGGTAATTAATGAAGAGATTGTCTGGTAAAGTCTGAAACATATCAAGTAGAAATGCAACCAAACTTTTTAAAAGCAAAGAAAAATTTCACAGAAATTTCAGAATCACATCATTTTTAATTAACTTACTTCATCAGAATCTTCATTAACTGCATTACTAGTGTCATGATCTAATGTAACAATTAGGATTTGCAGTGATACCTGTAAATAAATTGTACATCAATTATTTATAACCTTTTTATTCTATACATGCAGGAATTATGTTCAATGTAGACATACAATTAACAATACAATTGAATCAACCTGGTTTGGGATCAGATAAGTGTTTGTGAATAGTTTCCAAAATATCACTGCCTACCCGTACAACTGCAGCACATTTTTTCCAGTTTGAAAATTTTGAATATGCATATATATTTCAAAACATTACTTACCGTACCGATACAGTAGCATCTTAAGCGCAATTATTCTAAAAACATTTGACTCCGCGGTGGAGCCTACGAAGTTGCCAAACAAATGAAGGATGGCTCCGTAGTGGAGCCAACGGAGCAATAAGGGTTAATATTTGTTATCAGTAGTTCTTTAGCTAAGCTACAGATTTCTTAAAACTTTGTTATAATACAAAATATGAAACTTTTACCTCCACCAAAGGCTCCAATGTGTCTGCAAACAGCAGATGGTTGTATGGCAGACCGAGTCCCACAGGATCATAAGAACATACGGTGTTGAGGAGAGACGTGAAGAGAGGCAAGGCGTGACGGTTCTCTGGGCTCGTCAGATATCTGTAAGGAAAATATTATGGTTCATGTCAAACAAATTATATTAATTCGATTACTATTCACGTCGTCTTAAGAATTTATTTCGCAAATCTACTATCATTCATTCTTTAATCACGAATTTATATAGAATTATATAACGATTTATACATAATTTTTAAAAGTAATTATTGTGACATTAATTTTGCTGTTTCAAGTACGACTACTTAGTGGCAGAAATACGAGCTGTAGTGGCCATACAATAGGCTATCTATAAATGCAAGAGTTGTCAAGTTGTCAGTTACATTTTTTTCATATGATATAAAAGTCTAAAACTATAACCATAAGATGTCCTATGAACAGAATATCAAATGTACGTTACACTAAGGTATTTTCTGCATCAAAATGAAAAAAAGGTGTTGTACACACAGGCAAACCACTTCTTATGAAAGGTAGCACAATGATGGACTAGTTCACTGATGTATCATTCCCATCAAAATAGAGTGAAATGTGGTATATATTCCCATTTAAATAAAATGAAATGTTTTAGACTCACGCTATCCACTTGTTATGGTGGGTGGCAGCATGGTGCGCCGGCCGGTATATGGTCTCACTGAAGCAGGTGAGCAGCAGCCGCAGCAGCTCGGTGCGCGCCGCCTCGTGCGCGGCGCAGCGCGGCGGAGAGCGGGCGAAACCCACACCCCCCGCCCAGATGTACTCGCAGCTGTCCAGCGAGGACAGTTCTTCAGCGCGTTCCTGGCGATGACACACTCATCAATAAGAATAAACAGAAGAATCATATAGAATAAATTCAGTTACAATTGTTGTTGGTGTCCTTCTGTCTAGACTAATTTGACTGAGTAATACTAAGCAGTGTTTTAATAGTCTGTGTGCGTTCAACTCACGATTTGCGGACAATGTAGTGATCCTGGCGAAATCGCTAGACGACTTAAGCACTATACTGAGCGACTTCAATAGTGCCTCACAACGGGGGGCGGGCCTTAAGACGAACGTGGACAAGACCAAAATCATGTTGAATGTCCATGTCAAACCTGTACCGGTTGTTGTTGACAGCAAAGCTCTCGAAGTTGTAGATGGGTATATATATATCCATAGTCTCATTAATTATTACAAAATGTGTTTGAAATAAGTCCTGGCTATTATGTTAATAATAATAACTTCTATAATGATAATTCCGTAACACCATTTCCTGTAGCATATTTCCATTAAAAATGATAAAAATAAAGTACAAAAACATTAGCAGTGAATAGAGTGAGAGATATTATCAAACACAATGATAATACCATTGAAAGTGATAGATAAGATTATGTATTGTTATCATAAAATCAATACTCACGGGTCCTGATCTCTTGGTGCTTGCTACAGTGAAGTCAGGGCAGAATAACAAGTCCTGGAGAGAATTAAATAATGTTCAGAAAATAATACTTTATCTTTTAAAAAGATCAAACATTCAAGTTTTCAGCACCTGTGCATGTGCAAATATTCTTTTGTTAATATATTTTTTTGTTAACCAAGACTGTAGATTTAAAATTATATGTGTTTTTAAATTTTTACAATTTACAATTTTTCAATTTCATATTAAATCATAAAACTAATTATGTGTTACAGAGGTGGTAAGCAAATTCATGTTACAAGCTCTATGTTGATGTTAGGTACCTAAAGAAAATTTTTCCTTAATTCACTCTAGGCAAAAATTATTTAGTAGTTCTTGGGATGTTCTGAAGTATGACCATACTAAGTTTGAACATGACTCATTTAATTGATGCCAGGGACCAAGTTAGTAGCAACAGCAGTTATATTTTAGAAAAAAATCAATTACTGTTTTTAAATTCCTTTTAATAAGTGGGCTAAATTGTGCATCTAATAAAGTTATTGTTATATATCACTGACATTTTATATGAATCCTTATGCATCCCGACATATAGCATTACATTAAATGTAGCCATAACACACCATTATCACTAGTTTTTGCATTCATATATTCCAGTTTTTAGAAGATAGTATAATCATAACTTACAGTTTCTATAGTTAAACTAATATTTTTATTCTGTATCAAACTGTGTAACTACAATAATAAATTCTTGGTCATTTGTAAAGTTAGAAGTTGATAATATTTTGTATTCTACAAGGTGTACTGAAATAGAATTATACTTACACAGACTGCATTTATGAGGGATTGTGCCAGTGGAACAGACTCATTCTCAACAGCCGCTGCTGGCAGAGAAGACCAGAAGTAGCTGTGCCATTCAGGGTCCTCAAGCATGTATGGCAGCACTCGAGTTAACAAACGAGCACAGTTTAAGGCTGAAAAATAAGAAAACACGTTTTTAGAAACAAAAACATGATTTTTTTAATAATTATATTGTTTCCAGTCCAAGATCGGTTTACATCTGTTTATTAGGCAGGTAAAATAAAAAATTGCATGTAGTATCCTAGGCAATATTACATCCGTTTTAGAAAAGAAATATTGTTTAATCTTTTTTCAGCCTACTTATACCACCTCACCTATAAATTTTTATCCTCCAATTTTATAACACTATTTTTGTGTACACAAGTATACTTATAAACTTATGTGAATAATTTAATGACCAAAGGTACAAGTATTGAAATTGGGAAATGACAATGCATAAAACCAAACATTACATTTTATGTACACTGAGTTAAACATCAATCATAGTTGTACCATAATATTTAAATATGCTTCCACAAATTATTATGTAATCAATATTATATTAAAATTTTAATTCATTTCTGACAATGAGCAAATGTTATTACAATAGCATTCTTTACAAATATTCTAACACTTTTATAGGATATATATATGAATAATATGAATTTATAAAATATGCTCACAATGTTAGGATATGTCCAATTTATGTTTCAATTGGAACCTACCCGTCTGCTGTTCCCGCTGCGTCCTGCAGCTGCTGTCGACGGTCTTGACCAACTTCTCCACGGCCTTATACACGAGCATAGCTAAGTTGTTAGGCGACTCCTCGCGAAGCGCGCGTATCTCAGCCCCAGGTACCAGCGCGAACACATCTTGGACATTAGTCACACTCTCCGACCAGAATTGGTCCCAAAATGCATCGTCTGAAGAATCTATAGGCTAAAACAAATAACTTCGATCAATATTCGGCCTATGGTTTCATATTGCGTGGGAGTTCTAACATCCACCTGTAATTTCGACGTGAGTTGCACAACCGCTTTCCTAAAGTTCAACTTGGTATCTGCGTTACCCATTTCAACGTTCACCTATTATTTGCCCTAAATACAATAAGTTCATCTCCAACATACGTCCACACAAAACAAAATTATTTTGACAATATTGACATTAGTGATATAATATGACAACAACTATTGACGTCTACGTCTTCGTAATTTGACATTAGTATTAAGTGACTACGGTTTTCTTAGCTTATAGTAATTAACATATATTATTTTATTTTCTGATACTAGTCAGGTTGAATAGAACAAAATACAAGTAGAGATAATAATGTAGGAACATTTCATGCATTTTTTTACTGCTATTCGTTAGATATGTCTGTTTTTGTTACTATGTAAATATTTATTAAATTTCGACCTGCCACAACTCATCATATTTTTGAAATCAGCTATTGGCTAAATTGATCATTTCATTCCTATACATTAATGAGAGTTGGCAATAAATGAATATGTATTGATGTCTACTCTATACTTGCTTCCTTGTCTTTGGATAATATTCAACCATAGACTAACATATTACTATACTGTATTTTATACTGTAAAGTGTGTATTTTATAGAAGGCCGCAAAAATGGCTGCTACGAATTTGGTCCGTAGTGCATTCAAAGGGTTATTACGAAAATCTACGACATATAAAGCTCCAGTGGTATGCCGGCTCTCTACCGTAGCCGTGCAACAAAAATACCACGCCATAAAAAATATCTCTAGCTTTTACTGCAATGAACGTTCGCAAAATGGGGTAAGAATAGTAATCACTATGCTATTTTGTGAACATAATAGTGATAACTTTTATTATATTTTCCGATAAGAATTTCATTCTAATATTAATTGGACATATTAGTGTTCGCTGGAGTAATATTGTCTTTTACGTCAGTGCAACATAACCTTAGTTGTTGCATAACAAATATGTATAGTGATGCTTAAAATGTTTAGGTACGTTTCGTGCGTGTTCGACTGTACGCGACGGGGGCGCAGTCTAAAGTAACTCCACAGCAGATAGAGGACCGCGTGATGAAAGTGTGCAAGGCGTACGACAAACTAAGTGCCACCAAGGTACATGACATTTATTCTATTCCATTTTGTTTCAGAACCTGGTAGCCGGCGTCCGCAAGTACAGCGGAGCGCCCCCGCTTACACTAGAGCTTGTTCGATCCAGAGTGCTATTAGTTCTGCAACTTTATGACAAAATTTCGCCTGATAAGGTAGCTTAAACTTTGCCATATAAAAAGTGTGTGGTTGCCAGATTCATTTCACTGATCTTTATGTCCTCGCTTGGAGAATTTTATCCAGTAGAACTATATCACAGATTGTTGACAATAGGCCCATGATGTGATCATTGTATGGATGTTTTGGATCTGGCAAACTAGCCTCATGTTTGTGTAGAAACAGAAAACTAGATCACTCTGGGATTTCACAAACTCTTGCCAATCTTCTCTTATCACAGTAATACAAACAAATATTCTTCCCAAGTTAATGAAATTTTTTTTTCTTTTCAGCTGACTCTTGACTCCCATTTCATCAATGATTTGGGTCTGGATTCCTTGGACCATGTGGAAGTGATCATGGCAATGGAAGATGAGTTTGGTTTTGAAATTCCTGATGTAGATGCAGAGAGGCTGGTTAGACCGAAAGATATTGTGCAATACATTGCAGATAAGGAGGATGTGTATGAATAAATTTTCAGTTTAGGGCAAATTAATCTCATTTCCTTTAGACCAGTGCAGAAGTAAACAATATAAAACCATAGACAAAGTAATATTTTTTCTGCACATTATTGGTTGAGGTCTTGTGATTTCACTTAGAATCTAGTACCAATTTAATTTACTTATTATTCTTTTAAGAAACACTGAACATCTGGTTTGTACAAAGTGTAAATTGTTTTTATTGATTATATATGTGTTAGACTAGATCAATGCTTTTTTTTCTTTTGGTCAATATCAAACCAGGTTAACAGAATAATAAAATTGTTTAATTAAAATGGTTGTTAATGTTTATTTTGTCTCAGTAGATTTAACATAGAGATTAATAGCCTAGTCATTTTAATTGAAGGGTTCTATTATTTATGCATTTCTGGCAGTGCAATTTTGTTCTTAAAATTGAATTTCAGTCAATATAACGGAAAAATAAACCAAGGAAACTGACACATCTTACATGTTTTTCATAATAAGTATATATAGATATATACACATGTGTGAAGTTCAACCTTCACTATGGCCTCAAACTTGTAGCCATACATCTTCTATGCTTCGTAGCTATACATCTTCATTCTGAGACCAAAATTCAACTGTAAAATGGCTTAAATAAAGCTGTATGTACATAATAATCATAAATAACGCAAGAAATTAAATAGTAAATCCTCAAATCACCAATTGTAGATAGTTTGGCTAGGTAATGAAATCTGGACCTTCAAGTTTCCAATGTTATGTTGAAAACAGTTTTTTATTACAAGGACAATGTCTCATCAAGAGATAATCTCCATAAGTCTTAATTTAGTGTGATCTATAATTAAACTTCATGAGTAATATACCATAAAATGTTTGGATATAATCACATCAATAATATCCCAATTATAGGTAATAGGGATAATAAAGGTAGTTCCTTGATATTAATATTTTTATTTTATACAACTGTCAGATGAATCCTCACATGTAACAATCTTCATCTGCCATAAAGGAAAAACATACTCTAAGCATACATACGAAAAACATTAATTTATGTACAGACTAAGCTCACCACAGCTAAATACACCACACTGCGTCCACATTCGCTCTACGATTCGACATAGTGTCCAGATATGTTACAAGTATGTACAGCATCATTTCACAACAACAGCCCAGAGGTGTTACCAATTAATCAATACTGTAACATTTATAATGGTGACATAGAAGAAAGTGTTCTATTCAGGTCAAAAGTAGAAAAAACATACTGTTTACTCAACAATTATCAAAATGTACAAAATAAGTTATTATACAAATAAAAATACGTGAGATTAAATAGGTAGATATTTAACAAATATTTCGTTAAACACGCCATCTCTATCTATACACGCATTTGTGAGCGCCACGCGTATTCAAATAATTTCTGAATGAAGTTCACAAAACTATTCTGTGAAGGGATTCTAAAACTTTTCTGTGAAATGAATTTTTCTGTCGCTGTCCATAAGAAAAAACGTTATCGTTATATTAATGACATTAGTGGAACAATTGTGTTTCATAAATGTTATACAAATTTCTTAGGCAACTATACAATTATATTTGCTTTGGTAGTGGTACAAGGAATTCAGTAGGAAAATTCATAAATTTCAATCTGTACATGTTTTACAGCGAAACAGTGTCATAGGTTAGTTATATTAAAAGATTTGTGCAACTAATATATATTTTGTTCTGTGACACTTATCTTTTCGCACTGAACTATGTACGTTATGAATTGCAGATCGTCGATTAAACTACAAAAAGATTCGATATTCGAATAAAAAAATATTGCAATATTCTCTTAACATTGTTAGAAGAACATTATTATCAATTAATATTACTCCATAGCACATTTTTTTATATTCCCTACAATTCTGCACATTATTTTCGGTGCAATAAAAATATATTATTATATTTACACGACATGCAAAAGATGATTTTAGACGACTCACAATTGAAATCTGATTATATAATGAGATCACTACAAACAGATATTACAAAAGTAGGAAGACGGCACAAGGAATTATTTGAACTGTAGCCAGTAACACGGATTGCGCTCCTATCTAAAGTTCATCGGTCGAACGCGCGGCCGACGCGGTTTATACCCTGTTTCGCAACAGGCGGGCCTCGGGCTATC
>DWMG01004932.1:0-10555 GCA_018244855.1 Elbella merops | reverse complement strand
TTAATTTGTATGTATGATTATAGCTGTTTTTAAACAATGTACATAATGTGTATGGCCTGGTTTTTTCCCATTTTATCATAGATTTTTCCCGTAACCTGTCTGAGAATTTATCCACAAGGAACTTTCAGCTCCAGTATTACTAGTATTTCACGAAGAATATCTAACTTTAGATGAGAGCGTGCTTTCCTTCAAACTATTGCAGTATACTGTTCGAGAATCATAAATTTTGTCATGTTGCAACTTTTAATATCGATACTGGCATCGATCTTTATGATTATCGATTTTAGCACTAGTAAAATTTTACAGGTATTTTATTATTTATTTTTCAGGTATTTTAATAGTGTGACGAAAGAAGTCGGACTTAAAGTCCTAAAGCCTAGTTGATATAAAAATGAAGAAACGAATTAACTATCCAAGAACAAAACTCTTTGTATGAGTTGAACATTATTTTATCCAAACTCTCAACGCCTTTATAGCGTGGAACTTTTTCTATACCTATGTAATTATATGTGAATTTATATCATAATGGCGTGAATAACATATTTACCATAATATCATAGAGATTTTATTAAATCATCACACAATCCCGTAATCTAGAAAGTGAGCCAGACAGCAATAACGCTTTCACATGTGCAAGCGATCTGTTGCTTCTGAAAAACGATTCGACAATTAATACAACTTTTCCATTTATAGTTCCGCTGCATATTGCAGTCAGACAATACGACCAGTCCAGACCAGATCAGACCAGATCAGACCAGTTATTTCACTATCACCTAGAAACGAACACCGCTTAAGAGATTTCTGCTCGACACTATCAATAAAATAGCGACGTTTTGAGAGTTGAAAAGATTTATAAAGCATTGCATTGGTTACAGATTCATTGATTAGTTATCAGCGTAGGCTATAGATACTGTTAGGATCAATAAAACAAAAATATTAGACAAATAATTTAGAAAATCCCTCTTGCCACGTCACCTGCCACTTCGGTGCGAGTATACGTCAACCACTATAGAAATATATTAGTCAAGTTCTAAATTGACGGTTTGTGGTCTATAAATGTTTGTTTTAAATATGACAATGTGGCAATTGTTCAACATCTCTGCTGGTCCACAGCGAAACAGAATCTCAGGATACTCCGGGCTGCAAACCGCTGCAAGGATTCCAGTGCAGAGCATGTTGGAAATACAGCAGTGACATAATATTTTTCCAGATAACAATATTCCTCACGGTAATTTGACGTCGAAATACTTCCTTCCTGCCACCCCATTACTGAACAAGCGTGTGTATTACATACGTACGTATGTATTGTATGGCACCGCATTGTCAAAACGAACAATGTAGCCGTACCGTGCGTGTATGCACTCAGCGCAGTTTTATTGAAAGCCTCTCACTTTGGCGGATCCTTCGTGTAGCTACACGTATGAATATAAAACATGTGGTGAATTCAAAGGAGTCGACGTTCGTGTAATGCGTTTTGAGTTCGCTTCTTTACCGTCGTGAAATTGAAAACAAATGGGGAGTCCCATGTGTGTTGCGGTTTGCCGTGCACAAGGCTGAACTGCTTGGGGGTTATATAGAAAATAAGCTTTCCGTGACTGAGTTTGTTAATACTTTTTACAGTTTTGTATAAAAAAAAAACTGTAATGCATTTTAATTTTGTAGTCTTTGAAGATGTGCTAGATTTGCTCATGAACAAATTGTAACTAAAATTTCATGTTACTTAATTTTAAGGTCTTTATTGTCAAAGTAATGCACTACATGTAATTTTGTAAATGAGTCTAATAAATAAATAAATAAACAATTCCCAGAAGTAGGTATTATTATATCTTAGAAGGATTCCTTGAAGTACTAGATTTCTTAATAGTACTTTCATTCTTAATTATTATTTTTTTTTTCCCTTTTTTTTTCAACCCATTACAATTCCTCTGTTAGAATACGGGTCTCCTCTCACATTGGAGGGTTAAGGCCGTAGTCTGCCACGCTGGCCAAGTGCGGGTTGGCAGACTTCACACACCTTAGAAAATATTTTTTTTTTTTTATAAATTCTAAGGTGTGCAGGTTTCCTCACGATGTTTTCCTTCACCGTTAGCAAGTGATATTTAAATTTAAAAAGCACTTTTGTAAAGAGGTGATTTGAACCCGGCACCCTCGGAGTGAGGGACTGAATTCTTAACCACTAGGCTACTACTGAGATGCTATACTGCGATGCAAAGGTAAGTTATTGATCTCTTTAAATTTCTCTCGCAGAAATTCCTTACAGCCTAAGTTATATGTTGCGCGAATAGCCTTCTTCTGCAAAACGAATATTATGTCAATGTTAGCCGTATTTCCCCACAATAAGATACCGTAAGACATTAAACTGTGAAAGTAACTGAAATATACTAGACAACTAAAGAACTGGATTTGTATGGTTTTAAATTTTCAATTGTTTGTATAGTTTCAAATCAATTCTCCCAAGAAAAGTATAGTTATGTTTAATTTGAATTGTTTGGCTAGCTCAATTGTTAGGAGGAAGTGATAACTTATAGTCAATGAATATTTATTTTAATTTAATGCAAAGCATTTTTGTTTCTTTTGTGGGAAATCTACACCCTTCATTTGGGCCCCATAACTAATTTTGATACAGGGCCCCTCCAAGGAACGCTACACCACTGTAGGTTTCACGTGTATCTTATTCGCGGAATAAAGTAGTTATAAAGACTAGGTTAATTTGTTAGTTATTAAATTGTCTAGTTGCATAGTTGTAGTCTAGTACACGTTTATGTTCTAGTTGTATAGCCGTACCATCCTGGCGAAATGCCAATGCTTAATTGTAATTATATTAAGCTCGAACAACACGTGTCACAACTACTTACATACATATATGTCCATATACACAATGTTCAATATTAATTAGTTTGCAAGGGAACAATGAATAAGCGAACGAAACCATTTAAGCGCCGAAACAATTACCCCACAACAGGGAAATATTAATGTAGGGGTGTCGGCGGAGGCGCCGCTCGGGCGCTGGTCGTTACGCCGACAGCCATATTTTCATAGTAATAAGCGGATTTACACGTAGTACTATGAGTTTATTTGATCATTAACTTTCTATTACCGAACTAAACAATCGTGTCTAAGGTGACGTAATCTCGTAGGCAACGAATCCAATACGAAATTCAGCATATCATATTTTCAAAGTTGTCAAAACTAAGTGGTTGCAGAGTGCTGGAACCGACAACTGGGCGGTGATGGGTAATAACACAGAAATCTCTATTGAACTATCCATATAGAAACTGTAATACATCCCTTAATAAAATGTAAAACCACAGTATTCTAAAAACAATTTCGCATCCATCACAATATGCTAATAAGTTCTACTGAAGCACACTAGGACAGCGAATTCTGCGAATAACCAGCTAGGCTCCAAGGTTGTTGAAATTTACAACATCAGGCCTCACCAGCGTCTACCACTTGTTACAAAAACCATTGCATCAGTTCACTGCTAGCAAAACGGTTATAGTCTGAGAGCTGATAAACATTTCCGTGAACCTTGTAGATAACAGCTGAACTTTGTAATTGAACTGCCTGGGATTTAATATTAATGTTGTTTTTTAAATCGAGTTTAATCATACTTTTTATTACTGGCTCAGTTGCATGCGTGTCCTTTTTTAAATTTTAATAACGAAAATATTTCAAAATTTACTTATAAGTAGGGACTTTTATTAAGTAATTGTGACTATCACAAATTTAAAGCATTTAACTAAGTGATTATAATTCCACCTCCAACTTCGGCGATCTGTTGATCTAATCTTTAGCAAACTTCTGTCATCTTAACAGAGTTACTTACTATAATGGAGAAAGAAAACTTTGATAGTGAACTTGCACATCTGAACGTTCATAATTTATAGGCAAAGACTTGAAGAAAACCAACCACCACGATGTTAGCCTACTATGGCCTTAATCTTCATGATTATAATTACTTATACCAAACGCACCTGATCTCCAACCCGCATGCCCAGCGTGGAGATTACGAGCATAAACTCCCTTTTGAGGGAGGCCTATGTCCAGCAGTGGACTAGGAAAGGCTGATGATGATGATGATGATACCAAACGTGAATCAAGAAAAGCTTTAATGTATTCGTTTATTTAATAATACGCATGTTCAAAAGCGTTAATTTCATCATCACCCAACACGGCAAAGTAAGCAAAAAGCCTAAAAAAGCTCTGTCGTAATTATAAATATTTCTCTAATCAAATGACCACAAATATAAATTCGCTAGCTCTCGGTCTATAAAATATTGGAACCGGTTACTAACTAGCGCGCACTAGTGTTCTTAAATTGAAAGTACATTTGAAATCTAGTCCTGGTTCGTATTGCTGAACGATCTATTAAACTAATGCCGACATCCTTGTTGAGGTCTCGGTTTTACTTATGGTTTCCACTTGTCTGTATATACATAGTGATGTTTTATTTCAGTTGCAAAAAATATAACCGATAAAACGAAATAAGTATTCAGGTATCCTCTCAGAAAGAAACGTATTGGGGTCATAATGCGCTGGCCAAGTGTGAGTTGGCAGACTACACACACCTTAGAAAATATTACGAAAAAACTCTGTGTGTAGGATCCCTCAAAATGTTTTCCTTAACCGTCACAGCATGTGGTATTATAGTAGATATTAAACACGCATATATAATTTTGGACAGGATGAGGTGCGCTACAGGATGTCTCTAATTGCTAACACACGAACACGTTACGGTAACCTTCCGGAATGATAAGTATTCTTATAGTGCTGTTCCACTGACGAGAGCATAATGTGCAAGTTAATAATCCACGATTAATAATTGCATTAAACTCTTACTATAAAAATTGTTCAAATTCACTTGTCACTTATATAATTATTCATTTATACATATGAACATTTTTTCATATTTAGCCTAGCAAATAATAGGTAAGTTTAAAATGTTCGTGTGGTTTGTACTGATAGAAGTACTCGGCATTCATATTTTGTGCGCTCCTCGTGAGGGACCTGACATTACTGTATAATATAAATAATAATATAAAAATAA
Source organism: Elbella merops (assembly GCA_018244855.1). Classification (NCBI taxonomy): domain Eukaryota; kingdom Metazoa; phylum Arthropoda; class Insecta; order Lepidoptera; family Hesperiidae; genus Elbella; species Elbella merops. The sequence goes on along the minus strand of DWMG01004932.1, from coordinate 5,505 downwards.
ATAAATAATAATATAAAAATAAATAAATAATAATATAAAAGCAAAATGGACTTGAATGAAGAAATTTGTACAAAAACGCTGCTTACTTTATATCATAATATAGCAAAATTCCCCAAGATAGAGCTATAGCAAAACAAACATAACTTTATAGAACAATCTGTGCCAAGTGTGCACAATACGCATAATTATGACCTCATTGTATTGTAAACATTTGATATGAGTAGAATAATACATAGAAATCGTTCCGCTCGTATGAGCCGAGCAAATAATAGGCATTTCAAGTTTTTCATTAGTCATACGAGTTTTTTAATTGCTTTGATAATGTTTATAATCCCTTTGCCTGCGGCTTTTTATTGTAATAACTTTAATTGTTGCTGCAACCGTCGAAACAATGCCATTTTCAGAGCCATGCTTGAAGTATTATTCTTAACTTTTTGATTTTAATTAAAATGTAAATATACATAGGATTATATTGGAAATGTCCTGATTGACCATGATTAATCTTTTTACCGCGCTACAGCTGACGATGGTCCTCATTCTGAATGAGAAAGTTTGAGGTAATCTTTTTCAGAAGGCATAACCTTTGTTGATTTAAGGCGATTCACACCAAGCTCCATTGTGTTAAGGTATGTCGTACGTGGGATTCTTATTGTCATGAGACTTCAAATGTGGTTTTCAAACATCGCAAAACAAAAGAACATTGACATTCTTTTAAATGTTTATTTTTCAAATTTGTTCGTACAGTTCTTCATAGTACGGTGGTTTGTGCCTTTACTTTGGTTTTTCTAGTCTTCAATGAGTGCGTCCTACCTGTTATGACATACGGAGCCGAGTCATGGATACTTAGGGCAGGACTGGTCCACCAATTTAAGCTATGGAGAGTGCTATGCTCGGCGTCTCTCTGAAGGATCGCATCAGAAATGAAGCGATCCGACAGAGAACCAACATTATCGACACAGCCCAAAGGATTAGCAAGCTGAAGTGGCAGTGGGCTGATCACATCTGTCGCAGAACCGATAGCCGCTGGAGCAGACGTGTTCTGGAGCGAAGACCGCGAGAGCGAAGACTTGGCAGCAGTGGACGGGAGTTGGCTGATAATGAATGATGAATGAATGTTCTTCATAGTAGGTCATAAATGGAATCAGAAATCGCAATATCAACTAGCATTATTGTATGTGAATTTGTAGAGTAATATTAAATCACTTGTTTATCTATTTCAACATTTTAGGACGCCTTGCTTCCATTTTACAACTATAATTTTAATTTTAAACTATACTTTGTTTCAAAAGATTTTTCTCTTTTCGATATAAATATACATATATGTATGTAAATTCTTAAAACCGTTTATTACATTGAACGCGGGTAGATTTTGAAACCGTGACCACTGTAAGTTTTAAATATGTCGTTTGTAGTAGAAAAAAGAAATCAGATCTGTAAGGATAGAGATATTTGGCACTCGGTTCCTTTCACCTACCTTGTAAAGAATCAAGCGTGACTATACAATAATAATAATAATAAATAGCAGGAGGTTAAAAGTAAATTAAACAATATAAAACCCAAACATAAAACCGTTACAAGAGCAACTTAATGCGAATTTGGTGTCCTAACAATAAATCAATTATAGCATCTTCTGCCATGTTGAGTACCGGGCGCCAGAACGGCGACTCGGTCGGAGGCGGTGATGTCATGTCACCTCAGTCACGTGTACGTTGCCGGAATGTTTCTTCCTCATGGCGTGGAGCCATTTGCGAGGCTTCGCGCTCATTGTACTGAACATAGCTTGCTAAACGTCAAGTATTGCTGTCAATCGTCAATGGAACACCACTTTAAATTAAAGGTATTGTTGCAAATGAGCAACACGTAGTTGATGCTTGATTTTCGCGCCGTATAAAAGATATGTATGGAAAGATATGTACTTATGGGTTTTATAGCCTCACCCGCAAATTGTCACTTTACAGTTGGGTAGATATCCGTGATATATTCCTAATGAGTAAACGATTCCGTAAGTTATATCATATAAAAATGTCCAGGCAAATGGAAAAATGGTGTAACATTTTAAAATGATAGGTAGAATATCGGGTCGTGCAATTGATAGTTGTAAAACCACGCTCCGTGACTACATGAGTTACCAAGAACGTATTGGCAACTTTATTTGTAGTTGAAAATTTTTCAACAGTCTCATTATAAACTGGTTTAATAATTACTAATTAGTAAACGTAACTGATGAGTCAAGGATCGTGGCTTCGATTCCCACTTGACACAAACGTTTTTGTCATGACCACGAATATTTGCTTCGTTGATCAGAAAAATGTACCCGACTTTAGTCGGTACATGATTGAGGTTTTAATTAGCTTAGTACAAGCTCTGCCCGATATGGGACCCGATGATCTCGTGTGGGTATATTCTAACATACACCTTTGTTTGCAATAATGAGAAATCATCAAGAAGATATACAAATACAAAAAGTCAAAGATATTTCACTATACCATATAAAACGTCACAATTCGCAACGTTAAGCAAGTGCGTGTTTGCAGACTCACATACCAAACTTATCAAGGATAATGTACGGTAATTACCAGTATGACTCGCCTTGAACAGTCACGTAGTGGTTGAATTTTCCTTCATATATAAGGAAAGCTCCTTGGCCCACTTGGAAGTTAGTAAAAATGACCTCGCAAGCTTTACTTAACTTCTACAGTATGAAGGACGCTAAATAATTCTACTCTCTCTTCAAATCAAGTTGGTAACATTGTAAAATGTTATAAGGTTTTCAATTCTTGAAGTCATACATTATAATCTCACCCTAATATTTATATTAATCATCAACAGCCTGTATCAGTCCAGCGCTGACCAATGTGACGTTTCCTTACGACCTTAACAGCATTCTGTGCTCAGTTTACGAAATAAACACCCCATAATGGAATTCGACTAATTATCTGATGGAACTACTACAATTTATCATAAATCAATAACTATACAATAGAACATCTTCTCATGAATAGCAATTACTAGTTAAAAAAAGAATTAAATAATTTTAAAATGTCCTTCGTAAATTATTTCTTAAAGCGTATCTATTGTATTGTCTCATATTTATTATATCGTCACGCCAAGGTGCTTTATACTCTAGGCAGAGATCATCGAACGCCAGATATCTCTATCCTTGAAGATATAACGTGCCTCTTCTACGTTTACTACTATTTTCATTCAACCATGCAGGTTTAGACTTCTCTCATTTTAAGATATAATGCTTATAATAATCGTTATAAGCATTCTTGAAATTACGGTTGATTATTATAAGGATACTTCACAAATAATAACCCTCATCATATCATCCGTTTTTGAAAATGATAAAAAATGCAATAAAAATGAACTAAACAAATTTATTCTTGCTAAAAATCGATACGAATTTTAACGTGTAGGTATAACATGTCCCTTGTCGTTTTAGTTAACCCGTCGCTACAACGCGGTTAAACAAGGCCACCGGCACCCCCGAGTCCTATTTGTTACCTTTGATTACCCCGGACAGTTTGCTGTTAAAATGACAGTTGACTTCTACAACTCTATAACTATAGCTTATAATAGTAATTACTGAAGTCTCATAACTGTACAAAACAATTGATATTAAATATACATTAGAAGTTCATTAATTAGTGAACTCATTATTACTTAATTATATATTAATAACAAGTAAACAAAATCTATTTATTATAATTTTGGGTTATTAAAGGCAATTTAATGTGTTTATAATATGTAACTAAAAAGTTAATTTGATAAATTTTTAGTTTACGGTCTCCTCGTTGGTCGACTGCTTGCATGGGCGACTGCTGATCAAGAGTTTCAGAACATGATACCCGGCTTGGGTACTATCGGACTATTACTGGCAAAAGTACCTACTATATCGGTGTTTCAAAAGCAGTTCAAAAAACATTCTATTAGTTACTTGATAAAACAATCATTTTGAGCAGTCATCAGGAAAGAAACTTAAGAATTTTTACAAACTTCAACTAACAGAACAGCACTGCAAATAGGCGTGTTTGATTTAGTCAGGTCAAATTGTCTGACGACAAGTTTCTTATGAGAAGTCATACAAAACTGGTTCACGAAGATTATAGTTCAAATACAACCAATTGCAACGCGATACTTAAGATTTCGTGATACCGTCAGCGTAAATATCATAAGTACGAACTAAGGGAAAATTACAAACAGAAACAAATAAAGTTTTATCAGGTTATCAAACAGTAACATCGACTTACAATATTGAAATCTTTTAGAAGCGGAATAGCTTCGCGCAAATATAGTCGTTTTACCACAAAAAGAGTTTATACCACATAGTTTAAACGCAATAGCGAAGTACAATAATACTTTTTATGTTATATGTGTATATTGGCCGTGGCCAAGAAACTGGCATTCCAGACAATAAAAACACTAGAGTGCCTCCATTAGCATCGGTTCTAAATAAAATGTTCACGTGACGACTGCGTTGCAATGAATTCAACAATATCCATAGCATTCATACGTTAATAGCGTACGTGATGTCATATCGACTCACTGCGCGCCATTGACTCACTGTTCGCTCGCGGTATTAAAAACTTACGCTTCTGACAGCATCACTGAATCATGGTTATATACCATTGCTTTGTTACGACATATTTAAAGGAAAAATGTAATTACAGCGCAAACATTAAGGGAGTATTAAGGTCGATTCACACTGTACTAGAGGCGCTCTCGTCTAACCTCTAAACACATAATATATTATCATACAACCGCATCAGTGAGGTACGGTCTTATCTGTTTAAAGGTAAATCGTGAATGAAGAAGACTTAGTTCGGCTACACAACGTGTCAAGTAAATCAAACGAATATGAAAGGAGTATGGAAATTATCGAACGAGATGCGCAATAAACATAACAAGTAAACCACTATCTCACACACATACCGGCATTGTATTATACTGGTTAACCACATGGTTTCCACAAAGAACTGAGAGTAATTATAATAGTAACTGTGATAAATTTATGATGCCAAGGTGATAACATCTATACTTAAAACACCCATCTTATGTGGGACTGTGGGCGTTAGGTTACGTATCTAAGACCTTCGAATCGTGCAGGTTTGAGTAACTGTTTGACATAGCAGTGCTATCCATCAGCTGATGTACTTAACTTGTAATATTATTCGAATTTTAGTGCAACTATACTAAATAATTTACTTGTCTCTCAAAATTCAGGTGATTTTAAACATAAGCTATTATAGTCCAGAGACAAATTTACATGTCATCTAAAATATGAATAAGTGCTACTAACATCGAGAGACGAACCATAAAATGTTTAAAAAGTTGAAATTATATTAAAATATTATTATTTTAATAATCGACCAATTATAATTCCACTGTAGGAATATTGGTCTCCTCGCATATTAGAGGGTTAAGCCCATAGTCTGCCACGCTGGCCAAGTGCGGGTTGGCAGACTTCACACACCTTAGAAAAAATATATTTTTTTAATTCTA
>DWMG01004931.1:0-10558 GCA_018244855.1 Elbella merops | reverse complement strand
CCTTTTATAGTATCCTTCAGTAAGTTTAAATAATGACAGACTTCATAGAGCACTTTACGATACAATACAATACCTCGAAAAACCTACCTTTAGATGAGTCAATAATTTCGTTAAATAGTTATATAACTTTTAAAGTCCGTAAAAGTTCAGGAGTCGTAACTCCGGGTTGGTAGAGCGACTTTTCATCGTTTCGAACTTACATAAATCGTTTAACAATTTTGTAGCTGCGCTCAACAAAAGAAGCTAGTTTCTGATGACAAAGTTATTTAAGTACATATAGTCTATAAAGTTACATAATATAAATTTCCGATGGATGGATGTTTGTTTATTCTTCTCCTCCAAAACCGCTTAATCGATTTTGGCACCGCTATAACCGAACTTATGGCATATAATAATTCGTTCTTAGCTGTACATAGACAAGGTAGGTGGCATTGTCGTGGATACTACCATTTTATTTTTATATTTACCAACGAATTCTAATTTAAACTTTTTACACAAAAAAAGTAATCCTCAATTTTCAGCTTCGCAGCTATTTTCTTTTTTTTTTTCAACCCTTTACAATTCCACTGTTTGAATACGGGTCTCCTCTCATATTTAGAGGGTTAAGGCCACAACCTGCAACGCTGGCCAAGTGCGGGTTGGCAGACTTCACACACCTTAGAAATACCACACACCTTAGAAATATGAATACCTCTGGGGCTTCAAAACTAAAGTGTTCAACCAGTGCGTCCTACCAGTCATGACATACGGAGCTGAAACATGGACACTCACGGTGCGCCTAGTCCACCTCTAGTCTCTCTGAAGGATAGGATCAGAAATGATACTGTCCGACAGAGAACCACAATAACCTTATAAACTCAACACAACTCCTGGCTTTACGATCTTCCTGTGTCGCGTACACAGTACTGCGGAAATTAAAGGCGTAAAATTTTAAAACTCATTTCCGGGAAAGTAATAACAGATATCTATACATATCTGAACAGATTCGTGGAGCAGAGAGAGAGGGGATCAATTATCTAATATAATGTTTAATTTTTCAAGCGCATCTGGTCTCCCATCACACATAACTTTTAAAGATTGGTGAAAATAGTTACTATAAAGGGTAAATAATGAAACGTAATATAAATCTAAATATAATTCTAATTGTGTTTTTATTTCAATTATTCCCATTACTTGAAAAATAACCCATTTCGTTTTAAATATGCCAAAAGTTTTATTCGTTTGTGTAAAGAAGTTAGGAGACGCACATGTAGTCACTATATTGGCCTGACAGCCGTCATCTACTCGTACATCGGTCTGCATTGATTCTGAAACAGGACAGTAGGAAAAGAACAGATGGTATCAGTTGTAGCAGTAAATTAGTATTGTTATTGATTGTTAGTAAGTATGCATTAGTAACAGAACTATTAGTACACGTTAGATCAATAATGTGTACGTTATAGCAACGTCTGCAATTTATGATAGTTTAAAAAACGTAAAAGGAAAATGTAACATCGCGGCTGTAGTCCCAGAAGGCATAGGCAGAGGAGTGTAGTACACTCCCACGTTTAACCGATAACGATTACGTCCCACCATGGTATAGATAGTGAGCCTATAGTCATACACCGGGCACAGACTCTGATTCCGAAACACTACTATAATCCGTTCTATTCGAAGTCGATCGTAGAAACTTACACGTGGGCTCTGAGATGGACGCTTTTACCATATGTATGTATCTGCAACCGATGATGTAATACAATTACGAAACAGTGTAAATAGCATATCAAGCCCCATTTTACAAACTTTAGATCACTTATTAACAACTTATCTTAAATTCACTGATAATTTCAAAGGTCATGACAGATTATTAAAAAATCGCATTAGTTTGTTTATATTGTTTTAAACTACAAACAGTTTTTATTCACCTCACTCTGTGGCTAATTGAGTGGTACTCGTATATGCCACACAGTAAAGTAGTTTCTCTCAGCGGATAGATAAAAATCATATAAAAGTCTAAAAATATTCTCCCAAGATGTATTTAATTCAGTAGACGCCTACACTAAGACTTATGGGATCAAATAAATCTCTTTTTACGACTACTGTCGCCTGTGCACTAAAATGTTATATGGTTTAATGATAAGGTGGAATGGAGGTGGGCAGTGTTTTCAGCGTTGAGCTACGAGATTGTGTTGCTAAGTACGGAGACAAGTTTTGACTTCTGACCCTGACGATAATAACAAATATCACAACATTTAAAACACATGTTTATATGTACAACGTTACTGTTCTTATATCTGTACGAGTACTTACATGTACCTTCGTTGTGGTAGTGTTGAAAGTAGATACCTCTACAAAATAGAGATGTAGTACTCGCACTTGCATACTTAATAATCAAGTTTTCATTTATTCTGTTTGCGCCAACAATATTTAATGATTGGAGTACTTAATAAAGCATATTAATAGCCAAATGATTTATCTATTTTGCTTTTGTAGGCCAACGGAAATCGTACTCATAATAACGCATAATCCCAAAATAATAACCGAAAATTCTGGAAAGTACAATCGGTATTGACACCATGTGTTTATTCATGAAAACTGTTAAATCCAGTGAATTTCGTTGACACGTCATAAATCATAAACGATATAAACATATAAGAAACTATTGTCAAAGGTAGCTTATTATGAATCATATGATTATTAATATAAGTAGCAACTATTCTGATATATTGTACCATTACTACTTTAACAATATAAGAGAGACTTATCCAAAACTTTAAAAATAAATTCGGCAATACGTGTTTCTCAATCTTAGCCATAACATTTTCAATAGTTACACTGTTAAAAGTATATTTAAACAAAATTAATTCACGGTTCTATTCGTTATCATTATTAAACTCCGTAATCTACGGTTTTTTTTTTATTGGTTGGATTATGGGATTTTAATTCATAAAAGGCCATTATTTTGATTTAAATTTGCTTCGTTCACACATTTTGCAAGTACGATTTTATAAAGTCAATAAAGACACCTCTTTAGAAATAAATTAAAAGTACAAAACGACCTAAATGGGAAATCATTGGTTTCAATGAGGACACATAAAATGTGATTATGTTAGTGTACCGGGTTAACACAAGTGCGTTTTTTCGGGATGGCCCAACTAGTTTCGGTCCTGTTTGAATTCCTTCCTCATGAGCTCCCGGCGTTTGCAGCGACGTCGCAGCGGAGAGTATCCGTGTGTATAAACACTCACGAAACATTTAATAACACATAACGTGGTCAAATTTCTATTTACATTTGCCAACTCGTCTTACTATTGCAGCGTAAAAATTTGTTAAATGTTATTTAATATCACAGGAATAGCAATAAGCTCCAGAATTCAGATATTTAGTTGGTTGAGATGCAATTGTCATCTGCACTGCTGTGATAAGTGTACATTAGCTAGGACTGTTACTAACATAGTAAGCTTTGTGTCTTAAATAAAAATAGATAAGTATGACAAAATTTTAATGGCCTTGAGATATAAAGAACAATGTAAAGAAACTTTGTTACAGAACATGAAAAGACCATTTGCGAATGTCCTCGGGAGAGTTGTGTATAGAATTTCAAGTAGTTCGGGCAGGGATTTTTATGTGCAAGTTGTTGCAAGCGGATACGCAAGGGAGCTTATTTTAATTGTTATATAATATATTATAAAATGTTAAACAACAAGTAATAGTACCTCAGATATAGTTACAGATATGGTGGTTGTTCTGACCCAGTAGGTATTCCTGGCAATCGTGAATCTTGTACCAGCACACACGCCAAATTTGGAACTTTAAAAAGATTTTTGGTCTTCTGTTCTAAGATTAGAATGTGTTGTGTGTGTGCACCAACGCACACCAATGGATGTGTGTGCGCTGCGGGTGCGCGCTTGTGCGTGTGTGTGTACAAATCACTATAAATTAGCATTAACAAAATAGGACGTTTTGAATGTTATTTTTTCAATTAACAATTCATAGTATACTCGTATGTATGTATACAAGTATACGATCAGTTAAACTTGCAAAGAAATAAATATATATTTTTAATCAATTATTACAAGGAACAAAAACATTTCGATGAGACACAAGCTTTTCTCAAATCTTGTAGTAAGTTTTTTACTATCACCCCACAGTGGCGACAGTCCGTCGAGACGTAAAAAATGATTTAATCTCGTATAAAATATGGCTTCGTGTTGAAATCGTTCGTGTTACCATAATAAATTGACTAGTGAGAGAACATCATGAAGATCGATTTGCTAGTAAAGCCGACACCATTTGTAACATCAACACGAACATTATATTCTGAACAGATTAATGTTTAACTTACAGTATTTATTATTGCAGAAATCACAGCCCTGTTGTAAACACGGATCGTCGTATTCATGTCGTATGCAGTGAACATTTGTTTGGCGCTCTGTAACAAAAATGGTCTAAAGAATTTTGTGATCATATAATACAGCGGATCTCAGCTCCTGTCATAACGGTTAAGTTAAGTGGATTGCGGACTTGCAACACGATTAATAAAATGTAATAGAGTAAACAAAACTTAACCGACTTGAACTAAAATACCACGATGGCATAGTGCAAGTCAGATATCCATTTGCAAGTTCTATAACAAAAAACCCATTGAACAAAGAACTAATTGTTATGTAAAAACGTAAAATCACGCCTGTAATCCCCGAAGGGGTAGGCAGAGGAATGCCGTACATTTCACCAGTTACGTTTAAGTCCCACAATGGAATAGGTGGTGAACCTGTTGCCATACACCGGGCACACGTCCAGACTCAGAGTCACTACTAGAAATTCTAAATTTAAAAAAATCCAATAGTACCCGGCCTGGGATTTGAACCAGGACCTCCCGATTGGCAGTCGCGCTTGCAACCACTGGACCAATGAGGCAGTCGAGTAATATGTAAATAATTAATATGATCCGCAAACTCTACTTTATTTAAATTTTGTTCCCTTGTTGCTAACGAAGAATCCAATTAATATTGTTTATTTATAAATCAAACTTTTACATAAGAACCTAATTCGTTATCGCCAGCTCTATAGGCGGACGTACGAATATCTCATAAAATGATGTAAGTGTACTAATAAGTTTTATTATATACTCGTACTGTATCAAAGGGGCCCTTAACTACGATATTGATCATATAATGTTGATAAACAAATTAATATTTTTTTCGTTTTTTTTAGCGCCAAAACATATTTATATCACAAATGTTGATGTACGGAGCAGCCAAGAGACCAACTTATCTATTTAATTAAATTCGACGAATATCCAAGTCCAAAATACTGCTAGCTTAAGCTACTGAGGATGTCATAAATCTCTAAATCGACATGCATGTATGATAAGAGTGAGGAATGCAGAATAAGCGCGTCAGATATCTAAGGATAGACTTGGCAGTCGATTCACTTTGTCTCCCCCATATAGGAACAGGCGAGACGATACGATTTTAGTGAGGTAATAATAAAATATTTGCGTATTACTATACAATACGATAATCTATTGTAATGTACATTACTAATGTATGGAATGTTCAAGTTACATTTATCAACAACAATTTTTGTTTCTTAATGCTTCTTAATGCACAATCTCTAACGTATTACGTTGAAAACCATATTTGCATGCAAAATTCAGATTTTCTCCTGCACTTTATAAGCTTTTAAATTTCACAATGTGCTGTCCCTTGGAAACGGCCGTAATTTTATTCATGAAATAAAATGGCTCTCCGCTGAACCAAGTTACCTCTGTGGTACTACAATTGCATTACCACAACGTTGTAAGTCTTGCAAAGTCTGAAAACATGCAACAACTTTAGATGCATAATTTCAGCCATTTGTTAGCCCCCAGGTGCTATTTCTGTATGAATGGAATTTTGGAAAGATTAAAGCGAATAGTTATGTGTCATATAATGTAAGCTCCTTTATGATTCAATAAACTTAATTAATTACTTCATCTTCATAAATGCTCCACCAGAATCCACTGTTGTTTAAATGATAACAGTCGGTGGTCTCACCAGTGATATCACCTTATAAAATAATTGTAATAATAACGATGATAATTAAAAGTAGAATATTTAAAAATATCAACGAACACGCCTAAGAGTAGGGCCAAGCTGGGCCCGATTTGAAACAAATTTATCTTACATAATTATGGTATTTATTTATCTACTCTTTATTGCACACCATAAAAAGACATAACAAAGGGTGAACATAACGCCTAGTAGCATTCTCCACCAGTAAATCAGTGACTTTTATTAGTCCAGGGGTGGTGCTGTGACCAGAACAGAACCCAGACTGATAGACGTTCAGTAGGTTTTTTATGATAAATGGCGATATATGCTTATGCACGACTCGTCGTAAAAAAATAATACAATAGTTAAATATTTATCATACAATATTTTATATAAACGGGTCCTTGATTCGCGCTCATTTCATATTCCATCGAAATCTTGTAATGTTCCACTGTTGCCACAAGGTTACACACTGCGTCGGTTTCCTGAATGTCTTGTATTTCATCGTTAGGGCAAATTAAAAGTAATATGTTATATGTGAATAGCCCATGGTTGTCTAACATAAATAACTTATGGTTTTCTGCCTAATACCTTTCGGTCATCTTAAATGTTTAGCCGAACGTGTAGTTTGGACTAATTATAGGTACAACTTGTAATTTACCTAAATCTATTCCGAGATCTTATCAGATTTTGAAAAAACACGCTGACACGTCATTTAATGCTTATAACAATTCGATTATCGCACGAGATCTCAGCAATATGTCTCATGGGAGATGCTTATTCGATAATATCTGTAGACGAACATTTAGTGATTATAGGGACAGATATTTGTCGCGGACGGCTTGCTTGGTGCGACAGTAGTAATGATACGTTCAAGTAGGTACCCAAACGTATTTCAGGTTTGTAACCTATGTTCGATGTGTCAACTGTTTCTAAGGAGAAGTTTGCTAGAACAAACTACGTGTACTAAACACGTACAATGAACATATGAACTATAAATAAGCGTGTATAATATAATTGAGAGATATGACTTTTTAAACAAAAGATAATTTTAATTGACCAAGGTACTTGTGTTATAAACAACTTTCGCATACATAATAATGTTCTTTATCACAACCTTGTTATCGCGAACAAAAACATTAACCGTTAGTGTCATTGAGGTGATCGGTTCGCTTTTAATTTTTCGAAAACATTCCAACATAGTTGCAATGTATGAATATTGCAATTTTATTCATAGTATCCATTTAGCTAGTATTTAATTCATTATGACCAAATTTATAAGACGATACAAATGTTGTTGAAATTGATAAACCTACCGCTACATCTACTTTTGCCACTAAACACGATTTCAGGACATTTGTTCCATTTGAAGATACTGGGTGACAGATGTATTCAGGCATTGAGTGCTGAAACTTATTTTTAGGTGTAGTATGCCACGTACAACTTCTCAAAAGAACTTTAAATAAACTCAGCAGAATTGTAAATTAAAGATAGAACATAGTATTCATGCAGTATTTATATCTGACCACTAAATTTGTAATAATGCAAGCCCTGAACAGTTTAACTTTGACAAATAATCGGAGCGTTTTAGAAAACAATTCATACGTCGAAAGCTAAGAAAGCCACATGCAAAGCATTGTGAATACTGATGGAACTATCTTAACCGAGTCTAGGTGTTTGTACATTAATTTTTATCATTATTTCTTTATTTTTATAAATATTTAATATTAATAAAAATTTTCCCAAGCCCTGACTATATTTTATTTTAAAATATGTACATACATTGTTGTTCTACAGACAACTTATAAGATATACCTACTATTATGAACATTTCACAGCTTATCAAAAAGTAACAACCCTGATGAGGGCAGAAGGTCATGCTACGTTGCAGGTATAAATTCGATGTTCACCGTCCACTTGGAACAGTTGAACTCGGCGTTGGCTGACTGCAGGATGAAGGCGGTTCTCCTTTTCGTATTCGGCTTAGCCGCCTTAGCCGCGGCGCGGCCAGAACAAGATGATACAATTATCGGTGAGAACTTTTGATATTAATGATCGGCAACATGTCATTTGAAAATATGTATATATAAATACAATATTATGGAACTATTTTATAAATGTATAATCTAAATTCACAATTCATTCATTATACCGTTTTTTCATGGAAGTTTAAACTCGTCTTAATGGACTAAGATCTTCAAATGATTTTTAACGCTTCACGTTTTGTAATAAGGATTTGAAATTATGTTTTTAATAATAAGTAGCTGATACCCGCGAATTCCACTGCTTTGTTTATATTATAAGCAGTATATTTCATGCATACGAGAAGAATACATAAATAATATTGGAGGCAAAAATATAGGTTTGTAGTGTTAAATATCGCTAAGAATGATAGTTTTGTAAAAACTTTAATAACTCTATGTATATTAAAAGAAGTCATAGTGACTATTTTTATTTGATATAAAGACGAAGTGTTAAGAAGAAAACCTAAAAATCTTCAATCAGAATCTATATAATAGTTTTTGCGTAACAAGCGTACAAAGACAGACGTCTATCAATTTATTTATATATACCCGTGAACCTTTACCTACTACTATTTTAATCGATATATTTTAAATATAAAATATATCCTTCTCAGTTAACATGGACGTCAAGGAAAGGCAAATTTTCATCCTGAAGCTGCTAAACCATATCACAGAACCGGTGATGTACAAAGACGTTGAAGAAATTGGCAAGAATTACAATATTGAAGAGAATATTCACTCTTATACCGTATGTCTCCATATAAAAATATCTATTACGAGTACTTGAATTCTAAAAACAATTTCGTGATATTTACAATATGTCCTTTTGCATTTCAGAAATCCGACGTTGTCAAAACTTTCATAAATTTCTTCAAGACTGGCATGTTGCCACGTGGTGAAGTTTTCACTATCCACGTTGACCGCCAATTAAATGAAGTGGTCACCATATTCCACATGCTATTCTATGCCAAGGACTTTACTACCTTCATCAAGACCGCGTGCTGGATGCGCCTCTATTTGAATGAAGGCATGTTTGTCTACGCCCTCACTGTAGCGGTCAGACACCGTGAAGATTGCAAAGGTATCATTCTGCCTCCTCCCTACGAAATCTATCCGTATTTCTTCGTGCGTGCGGATGTTATTCAAAAAGCTTACTTTTTGAAAATGAAGAGAGGCCTCCTCGATGTCAAACTGTGCGATTTCTATGGAATCAAGAAAACAAATGACAATGTTTACATCATTGACGAAAATGTCTACGACCGTCGAGTTTACCTGAACGATGAAGATCGCCTTAGATACTTTACTGAAGATATTGATCTCAACACTTACTACTACTACTTCCACGTTGACTATCCATTCTGGATGCGCGATGACTTATTCGACAAGCTGAAATTTAGACGTTGGGAGCTTAACCTGTACGTGTATCAACAGATCCTTGCAAGGTATTACTTGGAGCGTCTGTCCAATGGCTTGGGTGATATCCCTAGCTTTACCTGGGACAAACCTATCCAATGGGGATACTGGCCTTGGTTAATGCTGCACAACGGTGTGCATCTGCCCGTTAGACATAACAACTATGTTACTATTCGCGAGAACAACATCCACATTATTAATCTTATTCAAAGCTACGAGAACATCATTAGAGAAGCTATCATTAAAGGATATATTGAGGTATGTATTTTAGGTTGAAATTCTTAACATTACAATTTCTTCATGGCGTATTCGTGAATATAACAAGTAATTGTAAAAATTACAGATTAACGGACTTAGACTGGATCTTTTTAAACAAGACGATGTGGAAGTCCTGGGTCAACTCATGTTCAGTACCGTCGATAAAGTTAACATATCGAAATTCCATTTCAATGCCTACCGTTACTTGCTTATTTTATTGAAATCAGTTCTCGGTTTAAACACATGGGCTAATGACAAGTAAGTGAATAAAAACTAGAATCAAATTGTGCAATAACTTATTATGCTACGAATGCTATAAATTTTTCTTTATGTTCACACAGATATTTCGTCGTTCCCACAACCTTGGATAACTACCAGACAGCTCTTCGCGACCCGATCTTCTACCAACTGCAGAAACGTCTCTGCTACATTTTCATGCTCTTCAAACTGCGACTCCCGAGTTATACCAGAGAGGAACTTTACTTCCCCGGAGTCAAGATCGACAACGTTGTCGTTGACAAATTAGTCACATACTTCGACGACTACTTAATGGATATGACCAATGCAGTAACATTAACTGAAGACGAACTGAAGAAGACCACGTCTGACATGCTCTTCTACGTACGTAAGCGACGCCTGAATCACTATCCATTCCAAGTCACTTTCGATGTCATGTCAGACAAGGCCGTCGATTGTGTCGTTAGAGTATTCTTGGGACCAAAACTTGACCAAGTAGGCCGCTTAATTGACCTCAATATGAACCGTGTTAACTTTGTCGAATTGGATTCCTTCCTTTACAAACTGAACACGGGCAAGAACACTATTGTTCGTAAATCCATTGACATGCAC
>DWMG01004930.1:0-10558 GCA_018244855.1 Elbella merops | reverse complement strand
CCGCCCAGCGTGTGAAACTCCGCACTCATCGCTTCTACATGGACTGTAGTTACCATGACATCGATGACTTCGACGTGACCATTGTCCTCCAGCTGTCCATGGACCGTATCCAGTTCCTAGAAAGGCTGGTTAAACATTGGGAAGGTACGCAATCATTTTAAAATAGAAGATTAATTAATATATTTGCATTTGATAAATTTTCCTCTTGAAATATCGGGGACTAGTTCTTTATATATTTTTATTACTTTTCATTTTATGCTTCTGATAAATATGCGCTGAAATATATGCGCTTTATGCGATTTAAATATATTTAATGCGCTTTACCGCGATCTTATCCCCATCTTCATATGACATCAAAGACTTTTAATGTTTCTGTCCACATTTTCATCTAATTTATATTGAGTGTCCACAGTGTCCACACCACAGATAAAAACTGTCATGATCTGTCTGTCTGTCTTTGTTTCTCTGGCTTTGAGACGTTACATTATTTGATCATTAGTTTATTTAGACTTTATTTCCAGGGCCAATCAGTGCCGCGATATATTTGGCGGATTGTGAAGTGACGAAACTGGAAAATTTCATTCGGGACTCTCCAGACACACTGAGCACCAGGAGAAACGTCGCCTACCATCTTGTTTTTAAACACGATTCGGTTTGTGTCCATTCTTGTAGTATATTATAGCATGAATAACATTTATTCTAACATGAATAAAATTAAAATGAAGGAGTGGCGCCGATTAGGGGAGACCTATGTTCAGTAGTGGACATCCAGAGGCTGATGATGAATAAAATTAAGTAAACTCCTTGCAGCTTTTCTATTGAACTAAACGGAAATTAAAAGACAACTTAAGGGCCATAGTACTTGTAGTTAATTTTGAACCTTATAACATTAAATATAAGTTACAATTCCCCAGGTGCATTACCCAGTGAACTATCTCCGTAACGTGGCCCTACTGAACGTGAAAACGCCATACGTGTTCCTGATGGACGGGGACTTCGTGCCTATGGCTGGCCTGTACGACCATCTCCGGTCAGCTATCAGACTGATCAATCCGTATCCACAGAAAAAGGTCAGTATAGGAATCCTTCAATAAAGCGCAAGTATACCATCGCTACTTTAAAATCGCATGTCGCGTGAATGAGCCCTGAACCTCAGTAGTAGACTATGCTCGTAACGTGGCTGAAGCCCGTGTCTAACAATGGGACATAGATATAAAGGTCACAGCCAGATACATTGCTATGAGTAATTATAACTTGTCCCACAGTGCCTCGTGGTGCCGGCGTTCGAGACGCAGCGCTACAGGGCGTCGGTGCCGCGCAACAAGGCGGCGCTGCTAGCGCGGCTCGGCACGCTGCGGGCCGACGGCGACGTGGCGCCATTCCGCCTGCGCGAGTGGCCGCGGGGGCACCGCGCCACCAACTACTCGCGCTGGACCGCCGCCAGCGCCCCCTACGAGGTATCCACGCACACCACTCTACACACACGCAGCGCATCCAACACACACATGCGCGCACATCGCACACAGACGCACTCACACACATGTGCGGCCCATATTTATACTTACGTACTAGTGCACTACAACTACTCCCCACCCCAATTGTCACATCGGTGAGATTTGTTTGACGAATGACGTCACTCGGATATTATTCTCATTTCAATTATTTAAAATAGAAGAGACGCGGCCAAAGCTTACATTACAAGAAAAAAATAAAACATTAGAGTTTATACTGTATTTAAGACGTATGTATACGAAAATGCAATTCTGTGTCAATAGTAAAGTCTTAATAATATATACTTTCCTAAGAAATAATTAACTTTAACATATTAACCAAACGAGAATTGTTGAATGTGTATTTTTATATTTAGCTCTTCTAATTTCGAGTAAGAATATATAATAGAATAATAGAGCACTTTGTTATTTTCAGGTGGAATGGCAATTTGATTACGAGCCATATCTGGTTGTGCATCGCTCCGTTCCTAAATATGATACAAGATTTTCTGGATTCGGTTGGAATAAGGTAACTTTAACATTTTGTGTAGTTTAACACTTGCAATATCCCCATAACTACATGCATTAATGAAATGATAACGATGGTAATGACGGTGGTGACGATGGGCGTGCAGGTGTCGCACAGCGTGGAGCTGCGCGCGCAGGGCTACCGGCTGGTGGTGCTGCCGGGCGCCTTCGTGGTGCACACGCCGCACGCGCCCTCGCGCGACATCGCCGCCTTCCGCGCCGACCCGCACTACCGCATGTAACTACACCTCACCTCACGCCTCTACTGCCCGCCCAGGGACCCACTGGGCTCTAGTACACTATCTCAATTCACCGGTTACGTTTTACGTCCCATGGAATAGGTGAAGACCCTATTGCCATCAACCAGGTGCGGATTTAGATTCCGAGCCACTAGTAGATTTTTCAACATAGAAAAATCCAATACTACCCGACCCGGGTGGGGATCTAACAACCACATCACGTTTGCAGCCACTCGACTAACGAGGCACACATGTAAACTATATCGCGCACTTATACAGGTGTAGCATGTCACCTACAGGATAGAACTTTATTATTCGGTGCTCTCCTCCTACCCCGCAAGAGACCTAGGGTATCCATATAATAATAATGTTTTTGTCTACAAATAAAAAAAATATCTAAAACTTTGTCAAATCTGTATATAATTTTTTATGTGGGTATAAACTCAATTTGTATTATTTTTTTTATCATTTCAATCCTATGGCTAGTTTCAGCCAGGGCGTTTGAATAGAGCGTTCAGATATAGCAACATCCAGCACTAGGACGCTATTGCAGCTATTTCGTAACATTTGCAATTTTACGGATTTGTAAGATTATAAATTTATTAGATCTTTTTCTGTCCTTTCAGTTGTCTAGCTCTTTTGAAACAGGAGTTTCTGGAAGATCTGAACAGAAAGTACAATGTCACCCTGGACGAACCTTCCAAGCCGGATTCGATATACTTGGGCCAGGCGAAAAGTTTGCTACTGAATCAAAAACCCAATGAGTAATAAATAAAACTTGTTCCTTGTTTATTCTAGTACATAATGTATTAGGAAAGCAAAGGAACGCTTGATAACCATATACAACGAAAATTCTTCCTAATAATCAACAATCTACATAAAAAATAATAAGCTTCTGACTGAAAAACTTTATCCAAAACTATCTTTCCAATAATCCAAAAGGTCGCACCTAAAAAAATTGTTTAAATGGGTTTTGAGGAAATATCGTGGGATTTGAAAATTGTATTGTCATATCCCTCCCCCAGTAAGCAAATGAAGTTATTGCTAGAATAAGGGTTAAATGTCAATTTATGGTAATAACTCTTTCGCTGTCAAATTAATGGCAATACTAGTTTATGACGTCAGATCTCCCGCTTTTGTCCAGTTGTATTCGATCGTCGAAATAAAGTCGAACTTAAAACCATTTTTACAGCAACCATTGTTATCGTAAAAATAGTAGAGAGCAGACATTTTGTACTGTTAACCTCAATTGTATTATTTACTTTTAAGTTAAAATCCTTCTAAGTTTTATGCTAGTTTTTATCGCCAGTTGTAATACTGAAAATCTGAAATTAAATCTCGTAATAGTTATTAGCTAAATATATAATAAATGCAACTGCCGTAATTTAAAAATCGTTAGAAAAACTTCTGTTAGTTAAAGACTTGCCGCCATTTTGAACGGTCATTCTTTTATTTTACGTGAAACATTGGCCAATACATGTGACTCTACAAATACAAATACTCTATAAATTCAATTATACTACTAGCTTCTAGCTATAATTCCCTCTTGAATCAAATATTTTTTTTTAAACTATTAAAATGTAACGAACAAATTTAATATTAAGAAATATTTCACTGATTATTAAATGTTATAATGTAAACATTTTTAATGTATAAATATTTTTAATTGAATTTATTTTTTGTCACATAAATGTCAAACCTCAAACTGTTTAAAAGCCAAGTACATTTTAAAATCGTACATTAATAAAACGTAATCGTTTGTATTTTTATTTCAATTACGTATTTAATTTAATATTTAGTTCATAATACTAAGAGCTTAATTGTATAAAAAGTAATTGCCAATAAATTGTTTCTTTGACAGATCACCTCTGGTGTTGCAAGTACATAATATGCAAATACTCAACGAACTAGCAAACCTTCGCTTACTATTTTACAAAAAGAAATAAAAGTATTGCTATTATTAAGATGTGTCTAATTCGAACATATGCGGGAAACATAATGAATTTTAACATTTAAGATACTACTCTCTCGCCCTTTTCCCTGCGCAGTGAAATAAAAGCACAATTTTACATAAGCTATGCATCCAACTTATAATATACTAGCCTTGGTGATATGAAAGTAACTATTACGAAACGATTATTATATTTGATATGCAAGCAATAGTGCGCAAAATCGATTCTGGAATAATCGACTTTGTGTATAACATGAACCAATAATAGGTAAGTAATGGTTACATTGAAATATATTTTATATAGTTATTTTAAGTACAATCATTATTTTTTTTATATTCTTTCATGGAATTGCGTCATAATAATATGTTCCATTTTATACCAAATTACTATTTTATTGTAATACTTACAAAAAGAAAATATATATTTGCATAATTAAAGTGTTTACAGTTTGACATTACTATTGTTATTATTTGGCCAAAGAACATGTTTGATTTGTATTTGTCGGCAATGAAAATATTGTTAAAATGTATGTACATATTTGTATTTTAATTGTAATTTTTATTTTATTAAATCATGAATATTATTTAAACGTAAGTAATA
The DNA here is from genome assembly GCA_018244855.1 of Elbella merops. NCBI lineage: Eukaryota > Metazoa > Arthropoda > Insecta > Lepidoptera > Hesperiidae > Elbella > Elbella merops. The sequence goes on along the minus strand of DWMG01004930.1, from coordinate 5,749 downwards.
AATTATTCATCCTTTTTTGAGAATTACTTTGAACGTGTACAAAAATCAATAAATAGTTGATTTTAAATCAATTTTTTTCTATTTATTTCCTTACTAATAAACATATTTTGCCTCAACATACTGTCTAAATTTTTTTAAGTGAAACAAGAAAAGAAATAATAAATAATCTATGCGGCTTCCGAAATGGAAACCAATGATTCAAAAGTAACTTATCACTAGTCCATAAAGCTAATGATGGTCTTAATAAAAATAATGATAACTTTTATTGAAGAGAACCTATTGTCACTGAGATAAATACGCTTAAACCCAGACGTCTTGACAGACATGTGTACCACTGAGAAATGATCCTATGTTCCCACCTCTGTGACAGATAGACGTGGTACTAAAATGATATCTTGAGCAAAGTGTAATTAATATGCTTCTCCAGCAGCTATAGTCGATTCAGCATTAGCGAAGAAATTATTGTTTTTTGGATTCTCCTTCGATATCAACAACCATAATAAAATTATCACTTGGAAATCTAGCTCTTGTATATCCTTCTTCAATGTCTCCACAGCCTTCTTGGCAGTTACGAGCGGAGAATTATCATTCATTGATGAGCCTCTCGATTCCGTTCTTTGCTTAATTGTTTCCACTTTAGCTGTCAATTCGTTTAACATTTCTTGCCTTTCAGTAACTCCTACACTCACTTCTTTGTATTCGTTTGAGACTTTACTCAATTCATCTAATAGAGTTCCATATTCACGAACCACAGGCTCGAATTGATCATTCAGAATATTCTCTCTTGCTGCAATCTTATCCATAACGGAGGTAATATTATTATGGAGCTTATTAAGCTGGGAACCTGTCGTTTTAAATCGCTCAAAAAGTTCATCTTTGTACGTCTTCATTTGGGCGTGTCTGGCTCGCCAATCGCGTCCATCCGCAGAAATCTTCAGACGCAGCGCTGGAGCTACTCTCTCTAGCTCCAGTTTCCAAGCTTCCCAATCATGAAGCTTATAACTCATTGTATTCAAGCTCTTTTCAGGCGTCTTGTCATCTTTTTCTCCGTCAGACTCATCAGAATAAATAGACATATCATCGTCGATTTTATCCAAAGCGATTTCTGTTTCATCTTCAACTTGATCAATGTCATCTGTCGTTTCTTCAGTATCAGGGACGTCGACAATCGGCTGTTGCCACTCAAAATTCTCCTTTTTCAACACTAAGTCAGCTAAACTGTTTAAGATATAGCAAACTTGATCTCCATAACCTTGTTTGAGTTTGTGTGAAGAAAACTCTACCGTGATGTCTTGTTCTCGTAGAATGTCTGTGATGTTAGCAATAATTCCGTTCGGATCATCTTCTTCGTTAGGCTGATCAAAATCTTTACCAATCTTTCTTATCAACCAAGCTGCTGTGGAAGCAAACACAAAGAACTGTTCGCCAGGATTTGTAGCTGTAATAAAGTAGTAACGACTCATCGGCTTCATTTTTATTTGCGGTCGTAATTCAGTGTCGATCTTGAGTAGACGCAACTTGTCCATCACATTAAGGTCCATTATTTCTGCTGTAAAAAAGGCACATCTCTCAATTTGAACATACCCCTAACTGCTGTTTTTATTGCACCCAGTTCCAAGCAATTAGCAGGCAAATGTACGAGGTAAACCTATATACAGATCGCAATAGAATGTTTTATTACAGTACAGTACAGTACGATGTAACCTAAGGCGATCAAACAGCTGTTGCAAAAACAAAAAAACCTTAGCTTAGAGACAACTCTCTCTATCGTCATCTCTCGTCTTATGTCAATTCTCATCGTTGATGAAAATTGACATAAGACCATAAAATATACATAAATCCTTAAATATGCGAGTATAGAATATTTCTAATGACATGTACCTGAGCCATATAACTAATAATTAATTAAACACTTAAGAAATACCTTCACAGTTAAAACACGGATTACGTACAACCTCAATATGTGCGTAATGTTTCGTCTATATTCTAACTACAGTTTACATAAAGAAGCTTTATTGAGTGTATATTCGCAATAATTGCGACAAACGCTAGGTGATGCTCTCCTGTATCACTACTCAGATATGTTTACAAAACGGTTACCACGGAAACGTGTTTGTCAAGAACATGACAGTGACACGAACGTTTAGTATACCACAATGCCATTGTAATCACCTAATTTACTGAGTAAAAAGGCAGTTTTTGTTCGTTGAATTTTATACAATTTGACTGCCTCGTTGGGCGAGTGGTTCCAAGCGCAACAGACGATCGGTGGGTCCTGGGTTCAAATCTCGGGTCGAGTATCGGCAAATCATACTGTGCATCTCACATTCCTTGCCTGCAATTGCTTATAAGTGGTTTAAACAATAAAAATACTGACTACGAATGTTATAGGACATCAATAAACTTTATGGGGAATTCTGTTCTATGAGGTAGAGTCTACATATGGTATAGATTATAAAAGTTTAAAGAAAAAAAATTTCTAAGGCGTGTGAAGTCTGCCAACCCGCACTCGGCCAGCGTGGCAGACTATCGCCTTAACCCTCTCAATATGAGAGGAGACCCATGTTCCAACAGCGGAATCATAATGGGTCGATTATTATACTTTAATGCATTTTAAAACTCCCCTTAATAGTAAGAAAAATTTGTTATCTTAAATATTTAAGGTTATAAATCAAAAGTCTTGGTCCGTTTAGGGATATTACGTATATATACTCCACCCACTCACGTTTCATTCAACAGATTGGTTCTTTAACAACACCTATATTTATCTATATATAACTATCCTGTAACAGGATGCATTAGGCAGGGAACAGCAATAAGTTGAGACGAGAATTTTGAACTGATATTAAAACTACTAACTAGAAACTAGCACCTACTGATAAGAAACGTTATCTATAACGTGGTGTCAATTAAAAGCCTAAACATACATTTTTTAACGCTTAAACAACACTTTAAATTCTTCAATTTCCTTTTTCTCTCTCTCTTAAGAATATATTATACATAAATATTAAATATACATACAAAAACTAATATTTAATATTTACAGGAAGCATTACGCCATAGCTATATAGGTACATATTACAAGAAGATCATGACTATAAGTTATGTATTATCATATGTAATATCTGCATTTTATATGTGATTTTACATTTTATTACGATTTTATATATTGCAAGAAAATGGTAAATAATTTTAATGAATCATTGGACGTAAATACGCAATGTCCATTTACAACAAATAAAAAATATTTTATTGTAGTATTATATGTAAAATATGCATTTTACATACAAACGATTGTATAAATATATGTATATTGCATGCATGCATTATGTTGATACTCCTTGAACCGAGTCGAGAGAGCACACAGTGCAGTTATAAATCATAATTAAATCGACACGGATTACTGGGAGCTAGGTCGTAGACTTATCTTTCTACATTAGAAGGCCGAGTGACTAATGCGACTCAACAACACACGGACAGAAACTACATCCAACGCCTAATAATAAATGAAAATAAATCATTCGCTTGAAAGCGGGTATCGTTAAAACACATCTTAATAATCAAAATGACATATTTCAGGACATTAAAAAGCAATTAGACAGAGTAATTTATTAAACTGATAGTAGATTTGTATTTTTGTGTGTTCAAATGCATAACAAATACATTTGTTACTTTATTTAGCCCGTGCTAGATTTAAATAGATAACCAAAATATTGTTGACGTTCTTCGATAAAGTTCAAAATACAATAATTATAGTATTTTTTTCATTTAATAATAAGCATTTTTTTGTTAATTTAAAAAGAATATCCACGATTAACCGAAAACAATTTGAGTTTTAAATCCACTTCTTTGTTGCTTTACTTTTTGTAAACTCTAAATTTAATATAAATCAACAAATAAATTAATAAACTTACTGAACTGATTATCTATATCGTTTATAGAATGTATTTCAAGAAACATGTTTTGTTTTCATTTGACTTATTGGTAAAATTTAAATCCGTATCATTATGAAACTCACCTTCGAAACTAGGTCGCAAAAGTTGCATACGACATCTGAAGATTTGCTGACGGCTACAACATCGATTTCACAAAGGCTGTCGATGCTAAAACATTTTTTTATTTGTTGACACTTTCTTTTTAACGTGTATGAAATATGAAAGAAGGAAACAATAGATTATATCTAAAACTAGAGATAGTTTATTTTTAAGGGTATTACAGTTGTAATTATATTAAATATCATGTTTAAGAACGAGATACCTACTGGTGTTAAATTTCTGTATCCGTATGTCCGTCATGGCGCCACGGCGTCGTAAGACACGCCCGCGTTCACCTTGTACAGAATGTTTTATTTTGGTTTCCACATTGTTTTTACCAAAAGTGAGTATAACGCAAGTTCAACGAATTTTAATGCTAAATATTAAGATTGAAGAATGATGAGAAACAATCGTTGATTCCTGAAATTATAATAAGGAAACTGTACGTCACCTGACTCAGGTTATAAAGTTTTCGTATCTTGGAATTATTTATTATTTATAGATGTACCTACTGCGGATATGCATTAAAAACAATTTAATTTGTATCTTTCTTTAATGGTTTACAATTTTCTAAAGTTCTAAGCAATTTCAAATTAAAGAGTCGCTTAGAATAGTGTACCAGTAGTTTATATGTCACATAAGTATTAGAAAACACCAATAATACAATAGAGAATAAAAAATGGGGTGTTTATAAAATATGTCTTACATTTTGCTGGTTAACTATTTATATTAACATAAATCATTTATTTACAAAACAAACAATTCATCCATCGTCTTGTTGTTTTCCGTTATTTCACACTTCGAGGATATAGCGTGGTGTTATTATTATTCATACATATTATTATTCACACCAGGTCACTTACAAGATAAGTTGAGTACCGAATGTCAAATATCTCAATGCATAGAAACCGAACATGCTTCTTCTACAGTCATTACACGGATTACACCCTTCATTCAAATGCTCGTATTTCGGACCCCTCAGATTCAGTATTAGTCTTACATTATTTATTTGGTGGTAGTAAACATATATTTATAGGGAATAGGGTGAATAGGCACTTTCTAGGCGAGCGTGCTACATCCTAGGCTGCATCTCGCTTTCCATCAAACATTTTACCATCGCTATCGTCAACCATTTCATTGTCCCACACTCAGAAGCGGGTCTCTCACAGGGATTAAAACGAAAGTTTGGCGTACTGCAACTTATGGGCGATGAGGCTACATGCAACATCATAGAGAACTCTATGTTGTTTTAATTATAACAAATAATACATTCTCTAAAAACTATTTAAATTAACTACAAAAGAAACTAAATTAAAAAATGATTAAAGAATTTATATTAAAAATTACCAAAATATTTTATTCGAAATTTTCGAAAATGAAATGAATGAATTTGAAAGCACTAAGCTATTATTGTTTAGAGCATTTAAGAAATATTTTTATCATAATAGCTACATAACACCTTTAATGTCAATTCAATCAATGGCAGAGTACTGAGGTAGAGTCATGAGTAGACATATTCAAGCAGGATGAGCTTGATGCTAGAATAATAAAAATCGCAAATAGTGAAGTTGTAGTTATCGTATATGTACTGCCTCGTTGGTCGTGTTGGTTGCAAGTGCGGCTGCCGATCGGAAGGATCCGGGTTCGATTCCCGGGTCGAACACTATAAAATTTTCTAATTTAGATTTTCTAGTAGTGGTTCGGAGTCTGGATAT